>SZWC01006348.1:130942-141563 GCA_023375785.1 Penium margaritaceum | reverse complement strand
CAGCATCAAGTCCCACCGTCAGTCATCTGCACGTCGATGTACACAAGCCGGGAGGACACAACAGAGCACAATGAGAGACGCGGAAAAACCAACACTCCCCCATGACTCACAGGCGGAGTGCACATGGGCGGGCAGTGACACATTCTACAGACAGACTCCCCCAGGGCACATAGAGACGCAGGCTAGGACAAAGAGTGCAACTCACGGACACACGCCGACTGAACTCACAACCTTCTTGAACGAGTCGCGCTTCAGTGCCTTGGTCAAGAAGTCAGCCAACTGTCGTGCTGTCTCAACCCACACAATGCTGATGCTGCCATCATGGAGCAACGAACGCACATAGTGATACTTAACATTGATGTGCTTTGTGCGTGTGTGATGCATGCCGTCATTGTCGGCAATGGCCATGGTGCTCTCATTGTCACAATGCAACGTGATGGATGCGACGGACTGACGCAACTCGGAAAACAGACGACGCAGCCACACGCTCTGACATGCACATGAACCAAGGGCTATGTACTCACCCTCAGCAGTGCTGCGTGCAATGCACCCCTGCTTGCCACTGCGCCAGGACATAGTCGTGTCGCCAATCAGAAAGATCCAGCCTGTACGGCTCTTCCTGTCCAGACTGTCGGCCCAGTTACTGTCGGTGTAGCCCACCGCGACAACAGACGGCTGTCGACGGAACATGAGACCTTGCCATGGAGCCGAGATGACATAGCACAGTACTCGGATCACGGCCTCAAAGTGGAGGTGACGCGGCTCCTGAGAAAATTGAGCCAGGAGGTTGACAGCAAACGCGATGTCTGGGCGAGTCGTCGTCGCCAGGAACATCAGTGACCGGATGACGTGTAAATACGTGGTCACGTCTACTGGCTCCCCCACCACAGCTGGATCAGAACTCTTGAGCATCGCCTGACCATCGGGCGACATGGGTGAGGATGCTCTTGGCATGAGGGGCAGGTCCTCAGCGAAGGGCCCGCACATGGTATGGACGTAGACGGCCTGATGGACATGCAATATGCCCTCGGAGCGATCATGCTCAAGCTCCATGCCTAGAAAGACTCGTGATGGCCCGAGGTCCTTCATATGGTAGGCAGCGTGCAGCAGGTCCTTGACCGGCTGGATGGCAGCTACATCCGGTGAAGCGTTGAGCAGGTTTTCGACATAGACCAAGACAGCGACGAGAGTCTGACCTCGCGGGCTGATGAATAGCGTGGGGTCGATAGAGCTGCGAAGGAGGCCGCCGCTAAGAAGCGTACCACTGATCTCCTGGTTCCAGCACCGCGGTGACTGCTTGAAGCCATAGAGGGCCTTCCACAGCTTCTAGACCTTGCCAGAGCCGTCGTCGAAGCCTGGAGGCTGCACCCTGTAGAGCTCCTCGCCCTCCAGTGAACCATGGAGGAAGGCGTTGCTCACATCCATCTGATGCAGTTCCCACTCATGCTGGGCAACCAGGCTGAACAACGCCCGGTTGGTGGAGAAACGACCGACCAGGGCAAAGATCTGGTCACAATCGATCCTACGGACCTGAGCAAACCCCTTGGCCGTGAGACGAGCCTTGTACTTGTCTCGAGACCCGTCTGGCTTCCACTTTCGCCGATGAACCCACTTGGCTCCGATGGCCTTGCGGACCGGGGTTAGGTCGACGAGCTCATAGACGTGATGTTACCGAATGGTGGCTAGCTCGTCGGCGCATGCAGCTTCCCAGTGAGCGGCCTCGGGAGACGCCCGAGCCTCATGTAGGGTGGCTGGGTCCTCTGGTCGCTCCGTGGGGCGGACAGTGAGGGCGTGCGCGTCTCGTGCCCCCGGTGGCATCTGCGTGAGTGTGGCCGCAATAGCATACTGGTGATCCTGATGGAATAGGGCATAGCCCAGAGCTGACCCTGGATGTTGATCGGCGATGACTGACAGTGTGGCCAAGTCGAGTGCCTTGGTGCTGGGGTCCCCACTCACGACCGTGGGAGTGGATCTGATACCCTACTGCCTGATGAATTCGTTATTAATTATTTCATCGGGACCACGGATTCTTTTATTCGGCTACACGTTCAATATTATCCCAGGAAAACGAAACCGTTTTATTAATTCCTCAAGCGAGGTCGACACTCGAGGACGAAACAAAATCTAAAATGCAGTCGCGTAACCTCGGGCGGCCACTCAAATGCCCAATTTTTATGGTGTCGCATGACCACCGACACCGAAAATCG
Organism: Penium margaritaceum; assembly: GCA_023375785.1. Taxonomy (NCBI): domain Eukaryota; kingdom Viridiplantae; phylum Streptophyta; class Zygnematophyceae; order Desmidiales; family Peniaceae; genus Penium; species Penium margaritaceum. The sequence continues at coordinate 139,356 of SZWC01006348.1, read as the reverse complement.
AGAGGCCTAGAGTCGAGCGAGACCATCTCCAGGTTAAAAAAACGAATTGAAGACAACAGATTGAAGTGATTTCGTCCAATTTGAGAACAGGAAATTAAATTTTCCCGAAACGAATCAAGATTACAAGTCATAAATTATTTTAGACAACAAATTCATCAGGCAATAGGGTATGAGGTGAGGATCCTCGTGGAATGACTCGGGGTCGTGGGGTGAGAGGACGTGCGGAGGCGGCCTGAGTGCCAGCTTTCAGGCTTGGGTCTGAGGGTCCCGCCCGGACCACGTGTATAGCGCGCCGATACGGACGGGGCTGCCGGCCTTGAGGGGCTGGGAGACACGGACGGGGCAGCCGACCCTGAGGGACTGACAGACACGGATGGGGCAGCTGGCCCTGATGGGCTGGGTGACACGGATGGGGCATTCGGTTGTGAAGGGTTGGCAGAAACGGACAGGGCAGCCGATCCTGAGGGCCTGGAGGACACGGACGGGGCAACCGGCCCTCAGGGGCTGACGGACACGGACGAGGCAGCTGGCCCTGAGGGACTGGCGGACACGGATGGGGCAGCCGGCCCTGAGGGGCTGGCGGACACGGATGGGGCAGCCGGCTGTGAAGGACTGGCGGACACGGACGGGGCAGCCGGCCTTGAGGGGCTGGCGGACTTGGACGTGGCAGCCAGCCCTGAGGGGTTGACGGACATGGACGGGGCAGGAGGCCCTGAGGGGCTGGCAGACACTGACGAGGCAGTCGACCGTGAGGGTCTGGCGGACACGGACGGGACAGCCGGCTCTGAGGGGCTGGCGGGCACGGACGGGGCAGCCGGCTCTGAGGGGTTGTCGGACACAGATGGGGCAGTCGGCGAAGACGGGCTCGCGGGTGCAGACGATGGAACGCCCGGACGCGGTTGGACGGAGGACAGACCCACCACTCCCCCACGCGACGGGAGGAACATCGACGCGGCAGAGCGAACAAGGTCACGGGGAAATAGGTCCTTAAAGAAGAGGGCATTGCAGGACTCTACGATGTAGTGTCGGGTGGGATCCCCAAAACGCCATGCCTTCGACTGACGCGAGACTCCAAGGAAGGTGCATGGACGACCGCGAGGCTCCAGCTTGCCACCCTGATGCGGGGCAGGCAACCACATGATGACTACGCAGCCCCAGACACGGGTCGGACGCAAGTCGGCACATTCCCTACACCAGTGTTGATATGGGGTGGACTGATGAGGAATGGGTCCGTGGGGAATCCGGTTCTAGACCCACGTCATGTAGGTCATGGCCTTGAAGTAGAAGCCGTCAGAGATGCCGGATTCGACCCACATGGTGCGGACGGCGTCGGCCATGGTGTGGTTCCATCACTCAGAGACGACGTTCTGGGCCGGCGTGTAAGGCGCCGACGTCTCATGATGGACACCGCGGGACGCAAGGAAGAGTGTGGTCTCCCCCGGAAACTCACTCCCGCGATCAGAACGAAAGCGGTGGAGAGGGCGACCACACTCGCGTTCAGCGCGGACAAGCCAGCCCCGAATGGTGGGAGTGACGTCGCTCTTCTGCCGAAGGCAGAAGACCCAACGATAGCGAGAGTAGTCATCCGTAAGGGTCAGGACGTAACGACCGTACTTGCCGACTGACTCTATCGGGAGGGGACCCATGACATCAGAGTGAACCAGGTCGAGCGGGGCGGACGCGCGAGAGGCAGAGAGGGGGTAGGTGGAACGGTGCATCTTGCCTTGAGCGTAATTAATGTACTCTGTGGGACACGGCAGAGGAAAGGATGCTGAGTCAAGACCTGTGGCCGGCTGTGTGTGAAGCATGCTGTCAACAGTGGCGGAGTGGACGTGACAGAGGCGGTGATGCAGGAGATGTGTCTGTTACGGAGACAGGGTGCTGGTAACGAACACGTGGCCAGTATCTGCCAACAGGGAGGAGACAGAGGTAGGAGCGGACAGGCGCGATACGTGCCACAAGTTGCCACGGGCGGAGCCATGCAGAACGACACGATCGGACGGACGCAACAACAGAGTGTCCACACCACGTGAATGTAGAACGTTCATGCTCATGCGATGAAGGGCGGTGACAGACAGGAGGCTGAGCTCAAGGCCAGGGACGAAGAGAACATCAGTCTAGAAGACAGCACCAGCTAGACCACAGAAACAAACGACGCCGACACCACGAACGGGCAATACCAGACCAGAGCCCGTCCGATCCCTGGTGACATCGGTGACGGGACCAAGAATACTGAAGGCCTCGCGCGAGGCCATCATGTGATGCGTGGCCCCGGAGTCAATGATGTTGGTGTCTGACAGATCCTGGACCGGCGTGGCCAGGTCGCTGACAGTCACATGGCAATGGGCAAGCGACGCTGACGAAGTGGATGGAGGTGCAAACCGGGAGTGCCAGTCAGGCGACATCGTCACGAAGAGGAGCAAGGGGACAGGGCACGGCAGAGGACAGGACGGACGAAGATACAGGACATGATCNTGGACCGGCGTGGCCAGGTCGCTGACAGTCACATGGCAATGGGCAAGCGACGCTGACGAAGTGGATGGAGGTGCAAACCGGGAGTGCCAGTCAGGCGACATCGTCACGAAGAGGAGCAAGGGGACAGGGCACGGCAGAGGACAGGACGGACGAAGATACAGGACATGATCGCAGCACCGACTTTGTCATGCAGGGTGGTGAGGAAATAGCGACTGCGCAACTCGCACTTCCTTGGGGAGGAGGGCGAGGAAGGCCGACCTGGAAGGTGATGAACTGCTCTAGCTGGCGCTCGCGGGCAGAGGGTCTGACGGAGTAGACCGACTGTGGTGTGATGATGCCGGAGTCTAGGAAGGGAAAGGAAGGCACCAGGGACGAAGCTGCGGGTGCGGACGGCTGTGGAGGGAGCGGCGGTTGGGCCGTCACGAGCGGCACAGATGCGGCATGAGCAGCGACGGTCACGGCACCAGTGGCAAGGCGACGCTCACACTGGTGACGCATGGTGGCGATGACACGAGCCTCGTCAGTCGGGAGTGGACACGTGTACCACCCGTGTCCTAACTGGGCACAGATGTGGCAGACGAGGCTGGCGCTACCTGATGCGCTAGTCTGCTGCTGAGTCCCTTTGCCCTTTTTGCCCTTCTTCTTCTTCTTGCCAGACGAGGGGGCGCCGGAAGATGCTGTTGCTGCTGCTGGGGCAACGACAGCCACTGAGGCGCCGGCAGGAGAGGCGACAGTAGGAGAGGCAAGGGACTCCGTGCGATGGATGTGTGACTCCTGACGAGCTTCCTCGATGCGGAGGAAGAGCTCGTACGTCCAGGGCATGAGTGTACCCTGGGCAGCCATTGCGGCGATAACGTCCTGATAGTGGTGAACGAAGACGTCGGAGAAGGAGTCAGTGGCGCCGCGCTTGATGGTCAAGAGCCCGGAGAGAGAGGGTGACGCGGCGTCTCTGAGGCAGCATAGAAAGTCCTCTGCGCGCTGCCAATAGGAGGTGACCGTCTCGGTCTCCCCCATGCGGAGGGAGTTGAACTCCCGGAGCAAACGGCTGGTCTCAGCATCACTGGAGAGGCGATGAGGGCGCTTGAGTACGTGCCAGGCTGCTGCTGGGTCAGGGAGGGTGCCAGTGGTGAGGTCGCCGAGGAAGGGCTCAAGGGCGAGGCGTGTGGCTTGAGGGGCGAAAGGGATGAGAGCACGCACGGCGCGACTGGGGTCATAGACCTGGTCGGCCTGGGTGGAGTCAAAGGACAAGACATAGTAAGGCCACAGGCCCTCGCCCTGTGCCCAGATCCGGAAGCTGAGTTCTCAGCTCCGAAACTGGTCGCCAGCCAGAAGCGGCGACGGTGGACTTTCGAAGTCCTTCGGCCTGCGACCGGCACCCAGAGTGGGGCCTAGGACTAACGTCACTGTCTGTTGTTGGCGTAGGTGTGTTGCTACGCCAAGTATTGCGTGGCAAAGGAAATTGTAGGGCTTGCGTATCCAGGTGTAGCGAACGGTGATTGCTGACGTTGGTGCGGATGCTACGGCGGCGGCAGCTGCTGCTACGGTGGCGGCTGCTGATGCTGCTGCTGTGGCTGTCAATGCTGCTGCTACGGTGGCGGCTGCTGATGCTGCTGCTACGATTGCTGTATTGGCGGCGGTGATGGCACCTGTAGTGCCGCTAATTACTGTGTCAACAAGCGAGCTGCTGGCGCAAAGCGGCGAGCGGATCTGTCAAGTCAGAATGACTGACAACAGAGCCTGCAGGGTGTTGGCGCTGCTACTGTTTCTACTGCTGCTGCTGTTGTTGTTGCTGCTATTGCTGCTGCTGTTGTTGCTGCTACTGCTACTGCTGTTGTTGCTGTTGCTGCTGCTCTTGCTGATGATGCTGCTACTGCGGCTGCTGCTGCTGCTCCTACTGCTGCTGCTGTTGCTCCTACTGCTGCTGCTGTTGTTGTTGTTGTTGTTGCTGCTGCTGTAGCTGCTGCAGCTGCTATAGGAAAAGGGGACTAGGGGTCCCCCCAACAGAGGAGGACCCCTCCCCACTGGGGCTAGTAGCCATATTCGTTGCCCCCCCCTTGTTCCACCCTTTTTTTTCCTTATGCTACTGATGTCAGTAGTGATGTCAGCCTGAGATGATTGACTTTAGCAGATGCTGCTGCGTTATCTGTAGAGTTGCTTTTTTTTGTTGATGATGTCAGCAGTGACATCAGCAATGACGTCAGCTGAAAAGTTGCTGACGTCAGTAGTGGCTGTTGTTGAAGCCACTGCTGTGTCAGCCGCAGGATGGCGGCTGGTGTTGCTACAGCTACTACTGCTACTACTTCTACTGCTGCTGCTGTTGGTTTGCTGTTGCAGCTGCTGCTGCTACTGTTGTTGCTGATGTTGCTGCTATTGTTGCTGCTGCGATTGCTGCTGCAGTAGCCACTGTTGCTGTTGCTGCTGGGCTGCTACGTTCTGCTGCGGCTGATGTGGCTGCTGTAGCAGCCATGATAGCAGCAACAGCTGCAGAGGCACCTGTGGGGTAGGGGAATTTTTCTCCCTGTTCCTTTTTTTTTCTTGCTTGGTTGCACAGCGAGCTCGTTGCTCGCTGCGAGCCGCGAGCAGCGAGCAACGAGCTCGTTGCTCGCTACCCGCTGCTTGCTGCGGGCTGTGAGCAGCAAGCTCGCTGCTCGCTGCGGGCAGCGGGCTGCGAGCAACTGCAGCTGCAGTTGCTGTTGTTACGATCTGCAGCTGCTGTTGTTGCGGGATGTTGGCTGCTGCTGCAGTTGTTGCTGCTGCTTGCTGTAGGCTGCTGCTAGGTGCTGCTCGCTGTTGCTGCTGCTGCAGCCGGCTGCTGCTGCTCGCTGCTGTGGCTGCAGCAGCTGGCTCCTGCTGCTGCTTGCTGCTGCTACGCACTGCTACTGCTGCGGGCTGGTGCTGCTGCAAGCTGCTGCGAGCTGCTGCTGCTGCTACTGCTTAGCAAGGCTACTGCTGGCTGCTGCTACCACTGCTCGCTGGTGCTACAAGCTGCTACCGCTATTGCTGCTTGCAGCATGGTCACACCTGGTCGACGTGCGTCGTCATCGTGATGCATGTCGCTGGCCGCTCACCTCCTCGCGTCACACGTGGCGGTCAGTGCTGCCGAAAACATTCGACAGCATTTTCCCTGGCCCAGTGGCCGTGGGGAAAATTCTGACGCCGCCACCAAGCTCGTCAATGCTGCCGGAAAAAATCAAGCAGCATTTCCCCTTCACTGGCGTGTATGGGAGTCCGCCTACGTTGTCTGGCGGTCCGCCTACGTTGTCTGGCACCTGTACGCTAGTCTTCTGCTGCTGCTGTTATGCTCTGGCTTTGATACTAAGCTAGAAATGCTAGGCAACAGGTTGCGGCAGCAACATTGTTGATGGAGCGTGCGGGCTTCCATGCTCGTTGCTTAGTCTGCTGCCCCCTCAGTCTGCCGCTCTGGAGTCTTAAGTGTGGATGCTCCGGGTTTGTTACTCAGAAACGCGCGCGGAAGTGGTAGCGCCAGAAAGCAGCTGAAAACTGGAAGTAATTCATTAGGAGTGAAGAATAAACAACAATGGGAGACCCCTCCAAGTTCTAGCTCCTCCCCAGCTTTGTAGATCTTGTTACTCAGCTAACTAGCCAATCAGAAAATAGACCTAGACCTATATTCTGGCAGGCAGGGTTTTCTCGGTGAGCCCTGCCAGACGGCCGACAGCCCAAAACCCGGGTGTCGTCCGTTTTGCCTGAAAACTGGACCATACCATAATAGCAACACTGCGAACGCAGCCGTGCGATCAGAAACAGCTAGAAAATTAGTAGCGAAGTGTTATGGCTGCCCGAACCCTGGTAGTGCCTACGATGGTTCATGATGCCAAACAGTACCACATAACATGAGACATGGACCCTAGGCAGAGCATGACGCTGCAGACGCAATAGTATAGTCAGATCCAGCGCTGGACGCATGCAGACAGCCTCTGCAGTGGCAGTGACCGCCGGCGGCTCGACCGCCGAGGAGGCTTGCTGATGGAGCTGAGCACGTTGCCGCAGGGAGGAGGCTCCAGAGAACTGCGTGTAGGCCTTAGCGTGCGTCGGCTCCACCGGACGACACCCCATCAGCGTCGAGTCTCGCCGTCAGTCATCTGCACGTCGATGTACACAAGCCGAGAGGACACAACAGAGCACAATGAGAGACGCGGAAAAACCAACAGCTTGCCGCCTTTCTGTGCATGATGAGAGAAGTAGCCATCACAAAACGTTCACTTATCACCTGGTCTTGAATTTTCATAATCTGGAAGGTTGGTTTTCCATCATGAATGCAATCTATACGCGAATAAGATCTATTGTGTTGTAGTTTCATTGTGTCATGAATGTGCTTTGAAAAGCCTTCGTAGGTTTTTAATATTTCTTACACTTGGGGTGCAGTGTGGAACCCTGTGCACACTCTGCGCCCAAACTAACCTGTGCCCTTGGCACAAACCTTGGACTGACACAAGAGATAAAGTTTTGCGATATGGGCAGACCCCGACAATGTGTGAAACAACTTGGGACATGTAACATCTCTGCCCAAATTTTAACACTCCACGCATCCGACTGAACCTCCTTGTTTCTTCCTCTCATCTCAAGTTACGTACACAACATGAACTGAATCCATGACTGGCATCATCTCACCATTGTTATCAGCAGACCTATGACCTTTCCAGCCCATTTAGCCATGAGATCCAAGTCAAACAGCCTTCCAATCATTTTCCTATACTCCTATGTATAGGTGCAACTCTCTCCTCGTAGACCAAAATTTTGCTCAAATGGAGCTCTTTTACATTCCTACTGTCCTGTGATGAGACAATAAGACAAATTGATCATTGTGTTTTTCGCCCGCACCGAAGGCTGGAAAGTCACTTCGTGCTCTACCTATGGTTCTTGCACGGAAGGACACGCCTCGACAACCCCGTACTCGACTCAGGTTTGTCCATTGCAGGCAGCCTGTTGTTATCACCACTTGTGCATTCCAAAAAAAACTGATACACCACAGACATCAACTGCCCTAATCGTGACTCAAACGTCCTGGTCCACAAATGAGGCATGATTTTTCAGTATGGTTTGACGCAATTTGTGTTGGCATGCTGCCCATGCGACTGCGTTCAATGTTCGAGTACACACCCTGTACACCGATACACCCAATCGATGGCACTCGATCGAATGCACCCCTCCCCGTTCACTTGCAAAAAAGCGTCCAGGCCCGTATAGGTATATGTACGGCTATGCAAACACCTTGGCATTGACGCGTGCCCTGTAGACTTCCAACTCCTTCCCACTCGACTCTGGCCCTTCGGCCTCCACCACAGCCGCCACCTCCAGGGGAACTCCGGCCGGGACAAAAAACACATTTCCGTCGCTCACGCCGACCACCGATTGGCTGCCACTCTGAGTCACCGCGCCATTGCCTCTGAAGACGAGGAGGACGGACGGCCCCGGCAACAACGAGAGCTTCGCTGTTTGGCCAAGTGGAACGACGGTGCGTTCGACCTCAAACTCGTCGAAGGGGGGAGTGTACAGAGTTGTGTAATCATCCACCTTTGCTCCCTTGAGAATTTCCGGCAGCCCCTGCACAAGGGAGGCAAAGGATGAGGCAAAATTATGTTCAAGTCTACGTCCATGTCCGTGTCCAATGCCCATGCCCATGGGCATGTTCATGTCCATTCCCATCCCCATGCCCGTGTCCATGTCCACGTCCATGTCCATGGGCATGGACATAGACCTAGACATGGGTTTACGTCTAGGTCCATGTCCATGTCTATGGCCATGTCCATGTCTAAGCTATGCTGGAGCGACGGGACAGGGGGGGGGCATTCATGGCCCGCCCCATAGTGTGCAAGCAGAGCGTGTTGAGGCGTTTGTATGTTCACCATCCTCGCTCAAATGACATTGCCTAACGTGGTCATGCACTCGAGCACTCTCCCATGTGGAAGGGAGGGGGG
>SZWC01006348.1:62430-94988 GCA_023375785.1 Penium margaritaceum | reverse complement strand
GAGGATGAGCTTCGTGGCATCCGAGAGCACGGAGTTTACGAGCTAGTCGACCTCCCACCTGGAAGGAAGGCTATTCAGGTCAAGTGGATCTTTCGCAAGAAAGTGAAGCCAGATGGCTCACTGGAACGCCACAAGGCTCGCTTGGTCGTCAAGGGGTACTCTCAGATTGAGGGCATCGATTACACTGACACCTTCCTGGTCTATGTTGACGACCTTCTGATCGCGTCTCCTTCATTGGAGACCGTGAAGGAGGCCAAGGCAGTCCTTCAGACTGCCTACAGGATGAAGGACCTTGGTCCTACAGCGGTGTTTCTTGGCATGGAGATCGTACGAGACCGCAGACGTCGTACTCTGCTACTACACCAGGCCCGATACGCACGCGTTGTGGGGGAGTGCTTCAGCGATCTCCTCGGGCGCAGTGCCCACGGCTTCCACACCCCTCACACTGGACGGGTAGGATGCCCTGAAGGTGGACGATCCCACACAGCTGGGGGAGACAATGGATGTGACCTTGTACCTCTGTCTCATCGGATCCCTGATGTACCTGGCCACTACCACACGTCCAGACATCGCATTCGCCGTCAACCTCCTTGCCCAGTTTTCGCAGGCTCCACATGCTAGAGCCCTTCATGCGGCTATGCGAGTGGTGCGGTACGTGGTCTCCACACCGTACCTCGGACTGTGCTTTCACCGGCAGTGTTTGGTGGTCCTTGATGGCTACACCAACAGCGACTGGGCCTGGAGCCCAGACGGACGCAGTCGCACCGGTTACATGTTCCTGCTTGGTGGTACCGTTGTGTCCTGGCGCAGCGGGAAGCAGGGCTGCATTGCACATAGCTCATCAGAGGCAGAGTATGTCACTCTGGGAGCAGGGGCTGCTGAGGCGGTATGGCTGCAGCGTCTGTTCCTTGAGCTGGGTCAGTCAGTACCCGCCATTGTGCTTCGTTGCGACAACCAGAGTTCTCTTGCTATTGTGGAGAAATCTGGTGTCTTCGATGCTCGCACGAAGCACATTGCAGTAGAGCATCACTTTGTGCATGACTTGGTGGAGCAACACGTGATCTCCGTCATTTGGGTTGGCACTGACGAAGGCACTAGCACGCGGAAAGTTCCTGGTGGCCATTCGTTCCGTCGGGCTTCGCCCCTTGCCTGAGAGTGGTTGAGTGTGGGGTGTTGTGGTGGCCATGCACTCCGTCGTTGCACGCGTTGTTGTACTCGTTTCAGTGCTGCAGGTGTATGGACATGCGTACCATCGGGTCATGGGGGGGTGTTGTGATTTGTGACGTTCCTGTCGACCTGTACAGTTTACTGTGACCACTTGGTCGTGTCCATACTCGTGCAGATCCCTGATGCGGACCCAGGCGGTACCGGGTGTCGTCCGGTGGCAGAATACCGGCTTGGAGCTGACCGACGGCCGTTCCAGAGCTATGGACGCTACCCGGGACCTCCTGCAGTTTTTCTGCAGCACGCAAGACTTTATTGGTGGACTGGCCGTGGGCCCGATTTGCATGTTTTTGTATTGTGTGTCCATCGTTCGATGCCGGATGCATGCATGTGACCAGTCGTAGCGTCCGACTTGTGATCCTGTACGTCTAGGTTCAGACGGCGTAGCATTCTGACATGTGTGTGCAGAGTTACGACCAAAACAGTGGTTTTGGGCCGGTTTTAGGACAGATCTTGCACTGCCGCGTGCGACACCCGCCGTGCGCCACGGTAGGTACTTATGCCATGGAACTGTCATTTGTCATTCCTCTCTGCAAATGCTATTGAAGCATTCTGACACTTTGCATTTGTGTCGCCTAGCCAAACCCTTGCCGTTGCGTGCACGACTTGTGACTGTCGTCACTGTCTGACTAGGCACTGACGCCTAGTCAACGGCAGTGTCGCTAGGACGCTTCCACGTATTTTCTCAGGATGAACGCTTGACATTTGTCCGTCTTGCAGCTGCAACAGCACCCTATGGAGAGGGGCTGTTGCCATGTTGCTGACACATCCTTGTAACCCCCGCTCGCCATGGACATGCGAAAGGGTACAAGAAAGGATGGTCTCAAATCCGGTCTGCCGAACGAGAAAGATATGCGTAAGGATACAAGACTGTGTGCTCGAATTAATGGATCAGCGGATATGTCCTTCATCCTATGTGTCATCCCATCCTCCGCTCGTCCGACAAGGGGACGTGATGTTTTGGTAGGGTCCCGCTGAGCTCGATCCAGTCTCTTTCATTCTCGCATTCTCGTCGTTGATGCCGTCACCGCGGCCTCCAACCATGCCGGTGCTGCAGCTGCGTCCCATGTGAGCTCGGGATGGTGGACCAAGTCGTAGAGCAAACCGGTAAGCCTTTTCAGGAGGGTAGATGGGATGTATAGGTTGCCATTTTGTGTACAGCATACCTTTTGTTTCAGAGGGCTTCCCAACTACACGCGTGGCGTCTTGCCACGTGACCAAGTCCCAATGAGAACGATCCGTCCCCCGCTGAGGATCCGGCATCGTGGTGGTACCCCGATAACCCACCTCCAAATGACACAAGATGCGCGTTTCACGATGTCATGTATTGGTTGGAGAGTGATTGGAACGATGATTGGCGGTTGGACGAGTGGTACACCCTCTTACATAACCAACCCCCTAATAGACCACCCCGTGCTCCTAGGTCCCCGATGTCCGGGAAGCCGGACCGGTTAGGCTTAGCATGGGGCGCCGTCGCGTCCTGTCCTTGCCACATGGCCACTTCGGTAATTCTTTCCGTGTGTCCTGGGTGTTCACTGTCTCTGCTGTGCTTGTGAACAAGAGAACCGAGTGGTTGCATGTACACTTTTGTAATTTTGCCTCTTGAAAAAACTCTCTTGTTTCATGTAATGCGCTTCCATGGAAAGGAGATTCCACCGACGAACCATGCCACAGCCCGAAGAAGCTGAAGGAGATGCCGAGGGAGCCCAAGGAGGACATGTCTTTCGATAAGATGGACGCGGCTCGTGCGGTTGTGGAGGATTACGCGGTGGACAACAACTTCGGTCTCAAGTGGGTCCGCAGTGAGCCTCTAAGAATCCACGTGACGTGCAAGAACAAGGGGTGGGCCTGGCTCCTCCAGGCCCGTGTGATGAACAAGTTTGGACACGTGACTATGTCCCACTACGTCAACGGACACAAGTGTGTCCCTAGCATTGGCCGTGGCAATCCCGCACGGTAGAAGGGGTGGGTGGCCTGCAAAATCTCGGAGGCCCTGTAGCCTGACCCGACAGCATCAACTGCAACCCTGCGGCAAATTCTGCACGAAGGGACAGGCATGAAAGTGTCTAACAACACACTGTACCATGCGAAGACACGGGCGTAAGAACACTTGATGGGCAAAAGGACCGACACGTGGAGCCTGTTTCCCTCCTACGTCGAAGAGGTAGGTTCCGACAATTGCTTTTTTTTTTGCAGAGTTGTACCCCTTGCTACACTTCTAATTTCACGGCCATGTGTACGTGTTACGTGTAGCTGAAACGCATGGATCCAAATACACACGTTGTGGTACACAAAGACAAGAACGATGCCTTCCTCTGGGCTTTCGTCGCTGCGGGAGCCTCTAGGATAGGATTTCAGCACAGTCGGCGGGTTGTGACCATGGATGCAACGTTCCTGAAATAAGAGCATAAGAAGGTTCTGTTGCTTGCCCAGTTCTTTGATGCCAACGACCACGCGGTTCCGATGGTGTGAACACTAGCACCAACGGAGGATGAGAAGGGGTACAAGTTTTTTTGCGCACAGCTAGCACTCGCGTTTCCAACTGTTGCTCAAGCCGGAACTTGCCTCATGACGGACAGGGAGAAGGGGTTGGAGAAAGAAGTGCAACAGTACCTCACCGGGGCCACGCTTACGTTCTGCGCATGGCACATTCGGGAAAACGTGCACACAAGCTACGGCAAAAAGGCCGCCCACTGCGCATGGAAGTGTGTTCATGTCCTTAATGTCGAACAATGGGAGAAACCACCCACCTGCGTCAAGTGAGTGCGTCGGCGTATGCATACCTCTTTAGGCGGGAAGAGGAGGAAGGGGGTGTGGTGGGGGGGGGGGTGCCTCTTGAGAAGTGGACACGCCTCCACTGCCCTTTGGGCAGAGGAGGCCACACCATCTCCAATGCCTCAGAGAGCTGGAACGCGCGAATCGCAGCACACCGGAAGCTCTATCCCTACTATTGCTTTGTGAGCATCTATCCCTTTGTACAACGTCTATTATATGTCCATCGTGCCCTCGCAGCAGGTGTGAAGACCGCGTTGGCACCTGCACAAGCCGACTGACTCCTCCACTGCCTCGCAGTGGCACATGAGTATGTCATGATAGAGGAGGGCCCCAACACAGCAACGGTGGACGGACCAACAAACCATCCGCGGCAGGTGGACTTGGTCGGTAAGTCATGCAGTTGTAGCAGGTTGAAGGAGGCACGCATGCTGACAAGGCATGCCTGCCTTGTCAGCATGCGTGCGCTTCTTTGCTGACCAAGCGCATCAACGCAGAGAACCCGGCTGGTCGTGGTCTCACACGCATGGCGTTCCGTCGGGCATACAACAACCCCCTCCCCTCACCAATCGTGAAGAACATACAGCGAGTCAAACCCCCGTGGCTGCAACCAGGACCTCGATGTGGGAAGGGCCGTCCACGTAGCGCACGGGACGACCGGGAGACGTGGCGCAAGAAGAACTTCATTTGTCCACGTTGTGGGCATAAGGGGAATACCAAGACCCGCTGCAAAAACCCGCCTACACCAAGCCTTGCACAGGTTGCAGCACAGAATGATGGAGGTCTAGCGGCAGCTGCAGCCCAGGCTGCAGCCGCCCTGGAGGCACGTGCTAATGCCTCCATGACTGTGGATGCACCACTTGCAGAGTATGCCAGTGGTGACATGGAGTACGATCCTGAGGCTCCGGTTCGGGATGACCTAGATGACGAGGATTATGGTTTTGAAAGTGATGACTCTGGTGCATACTCCCCTTCCGTTGGTGATGATGGTGAGACGGTGATGCAGGATGAGCACACCCATCAGTTGGATGAGGAGGAGAGGGAGTGATAAGAGACGTATGAAGAAGAGCCAGATGAGGCAGAGTGAGGTGAGTCTGTGCATATTCAAATTCATATTTATTCTTCCCTTGCCTTGGTCAACTAATTGATGGGTTTGGTTTGTTTTGTGCAGGATGGACTCTGCTGGACCCTGAAGATTGAGCAGACCATTTGTTCAAGCGGTTCAGACTTGAGAAGAAAGGGGGGGTTTCGGGTTAGGCAGCAGGTTAGCTTTAGGCTGAATGGGACGAGTGCATCGCATGTGGTGAGGGGAGATAGCGGTGTGTTCATTTCATGAAGCAAACATGGCCGTGAAGATTCAGACAGTGAGACGGACACATTCTACGACGTTGAGCACTGTAATACATGGGAGCACATGTGTCCATTGTATGACATTGTCCATTTCATATATGGGTTAAGTTGATACATGTTCGAGGATATCACGTATCCCACCTTCACTTTCTGTACTCAATTGTCATCCATGATTGCTTCATCGATATTTTCCAAACTCTATCCTCTTGCAATTCCCTAATGTGTCATTGAATGATGTTGCTAAATTCCGTATACACACTAAAGGTTCATTGTTCAATCCAACATTGTGAGCAAGCAGAACAGACATCCAATGGGCAAGTCATCCTTTTCACATGTCTTCAACATAACCTAGATTTGGATAGAAAGAAGTATGATTACAGACTTATGCATGTCTCACATCTGACCACCCTAGTCCATTAGCCAACTGAAAACATGAACTTCACATGCTATCACAATGTTTGTCTTTGGTGCATATAATCCTATGAAGAGTGTGGTGTATAGAAGTCTTCTCAATATGCATGTGCAACAAGGATGCTAAGCATGTGTCAGTAGCTAGGCCTCTGCTTATGTAATGTACTTGAGTATGTGTCTCCTGTAACAGACGCTTAAAAATTGTTGGAGGATATGCCTTAAATACAGCCTATTAGGACGGAGACATTGTTGAGCAATTGCTATGTAAAAGTCACCATATGTAGGGCATGCAGTTCATGTTATGAAAATATTAACTACAATATGTAGGGTATTATGTTCATTTAATGTGGCGGAAAAATGAACTGACATGCCGGGCAAATAGTATTCAATAAAGCCAAGGATGTGGTAGCCATGGATACGTCCATGAAGCGCATAGCCATACGTCATACGTCGTCACAACCGCGAACAGGGAATTGGCCACACCAACAACCATGGCTCCTAATTCGGTGGGCAGTACAACGGGCGGGCATGCGATGCCCGCATGCTCAATTGCCAACACATGGTGTATGGGTCGGCGGGTGTTTTCAGGTGGATGATGTCCCATGCGCGCTAGGATACACTCGGCCACCGCAGTTCCGTGATCCATGGGAGGGGGGGGGATGTCACGGTTCCCCAAGGACCGTGTACTGGCTCTGGACGACCACTCCAGCGTTGCAACGGTGGCAGAGGACGCGTACCTCGAATGTGGGACATCCCAAAAGAGGGTTTGGTCAATGCAATCGTGAGTACGCGGGGGATGAGGAACTCAATTGCGATCAAAACTGTTATGTATGCAGAGCATACGTACGGGTTTGGTAGTGCTAAGGAAACGACTATTCTATGTACTGCTTTTTGTATTTGAATAGCATCACTCGTCATGTGCGGCCGACCGCACACCTAAGCAGGGAGGTGCAGGTGTCTAGGGTACCATGCCGAGCCTCTACGTAGACCAAGGCATTTACGTTCGGCAGCAGGTGTCTAGGGTAAGGTTTTGTTTTGATGGTCGGGTTACA
Organism: Penium margaritaceum; assembly: GCA_023375785.1. Lineage (NCBI taxonomy): Eukaryota > Viridiplantae > Streptophyta > Zygnematophyceae > Desmidiales > Peniaceae > Penium > Penium margaritaceum. The sequence goes on along the minus strand of SZWC01006348.1, from coordinate 88,179 downwards.
TCACAGCATAAACCTTGGGTACATTTGGCTTACTTTCCGTGATTTTAGACGGGTCGACGTCGAATGCGTATGGACGGGTACATGGGGCTTATTGTTCTAGGGCGGGGGCGAATGAGGCTTACCGTTCTGACGGAGGGGCGGATAAGGCTCAACGTTCTGGCGGAGGGGCGGATGGGGCTTACCGTCTTGGTGGAGGGGCGGATGGAGCTTATCGTTCAGACGGAGGGGCGGATGGGGCTTATTGTTCCAATGGAGGGGTATATGAGGGTCAAGGGTGACAAAACAGGGGATAACTGGCATTTTTGCCGCTTCAAGAAACCCACATTTTCTGACTTGTCATCAGGGCACCCCCATTTTTCAGCTTATCATCAGGTCACCCCTAATTTGAACTTATCAATATAATACTCCTATACATGCGGACTGATTGGAGATAATTTGTCAAAGATAAGGGTAATGGAACAATTATATTTATTTTGGCTCAGCATTCTGGAGGTATTTCCTTGAAAACACATAATGAGGGCCATTTGGAGATGATTCTCATGATGCAGGCAATGCAAAGATGTTGTAACAAGAGTAAGGTGTTGTAAGTCCGTCCATCAGAGCAGTGGCGTGACCATACATCCACTAAATTCTCTAAAAGGACAATGTATCGATGTTTGGCACAAAAAAAACTCTACATCCAAATTTTGAACTCTTTCGCACATTATAAACACCATATCCAGCAAGCATGCAAAAACACACGTTGTATCCAAAACCACACGACACCTCATGGCATCCAGCTTCAACATGCTGACATCGTCACACATTATAGAAAAATAACAAACCCCTTTATACAATGGTTTATGAATTTTCTAAACAATATTGCGAGGGGTTTGAATTGGGGATCTGAAACACCCAATGCGTTGAAAGGGAACCTGTTTAGAGCCTCTACCATACATTATATTCCAAGAAGCTTTCTAGCGAACTTGGCACAGACTAGGCGTCATCTCTCAGTTCGCTCGCGGCGTCAACACACGTCGGACGCAAAACGGTAAGATTCTGGCTAGGCAACATAAACAGAGTGTCAAATGTGCTTGCAGAGAAAACACATGCAGATAGGGACACAACAATGCCTTAATTCAACCTAAATAGCTGTCATGCGTGGTACGGGGCTAGCACAGCCAGGGGCATGTTTGGTTGCATGAACAATGCAAATGACCCCGAAACAGCCAAAACGCTTGCCATGACCCGCCAAAGTCTCCCCCATGACCGGAGGGCGAACGTCCATGAACATACAGGCACCTGACAACATAGGGAACAACGGGCATGGATTGACAGTGCAATGCAGAGACGCCAAAATGCAAGCAACAGCAACGCAGCTGATACAGAAGAGATCAACCAGCATCGGGTGCAAGACAAAGTCCCATGGAGCGTGCGGCCACAAGAAACTTCGAGCGACCCAGTGCCTTTGTCAAGAAATCAGCGCGCTGCACACCCGTACCCACCCAAATGACCTGAACCTCGTCACCATCCACAAGGTCACGAATGTAGTGGTACTCAACATTGATGTGTTTCATGCGTGCATGGAGCACACCTGAGTTCTCCGCGGTGGCCTTCGCGCTCTCGTTGTCACTCTGTAGCACGATGGGGGGCATGGACTGACGCAGCTCACATAAGTGACACACCAGCCACACACTCTCAGCAGCACTGACGCCCGGTGCCACGTACTCTGCCTCGGTGGTGCTACAAACAATAGATCCCTGTTTGCCGCTGTGCCACGAGACAATGGTACCGCCAATGAGAAAGATGTAGCAAACACGACTCTTACCGTCCGGATTCCAGGCCCAGTCACTGTCTAAGAAGCCGTCAAGAACGATTGAGACCTTTCCGTGATAGTGGAGGCCGGTGCGGGCGGTGGAAATGACATACCGTACTCACCGGACTACTGCCTAAAGAAATCGCTTGCGTGGAGCCTGCGAGTGCTGTGCCAGCAGGTTGACAGTGAAGGCAATGTTGGGCCACATCGTCGCGGCCAGGTACATGAGCGAGCCGATGACTCGGAGGTGCATGGTCACGTCGACGAGCTCCCCCAGCTCTGCCGGGTCGTCCACCTTCAGGGCAGCCTTCCCGTCGGGTGTGAGGGAAGTGGATGCAGGACGGACGACAACAAGAAGATCAGCAAAGCGCTCCCCCAAAGTGAGGGAATATCGTGCCTGATGGACGAGGAGAGTCTGTCGTGCGCGATCACGCACGTTCTCCATGTCCAAGAAGACAGAGGCCTCGCCAAGGTCCTTCATCTTGTAGGCCGCACGTAGAACCCCCTTTTCCACCTCGACACCATCCAACTGTAGGGACACAATGAGGAGGTTGTCCACATAGACAAGGATGGCCGTCAGAGGCGCAGGAGCCTGTGAGATAAAGAGAGATCGATCTGCATCACTCCGGACATACCCAACTCACTAGAGCGTGCCTGTGATCTCCTAGTTCCAACAGCAAGGTGACTACTTCAAGCCGTACAAGGCCTTTCGCAGTCGCCAGACCTTGTCCAGAACCTTGAAGTCGACGAAGATAGGTGGCTGGACCATGTAGATCTCCTCCTCAAGCACGTCGTGGAGAAAGGCATTATTGACATCCATCTAGTGGAGCTCCCAATCGTGCCGTGCCACCTGGCTCAGAAGAGTCAGGGATGTTTCCATGCGGCCGACAGGGGCAAAGGTGTCGGTATAGTCAACACCTTCCACTTGTGAGACCCCCTTGGTGGTCAGACGGGCCTTGTGGCAATCCACAGAATTGTCCGACTTCAACTTCTTCTGGAAGACCCACTTGGTCTGCATGGCTTTACGACCCCACGGTAGGTCCACGAGATTGTAGACATCATGCTCGTCAATGGCCTTGAGTACAACCTCACATGTAGTGTGCCAGAGCTCAAGGTCAGGACCAGCTAGAGCCTCCTGCAGCGTGTTGGGGTCGGGTGGCGCACTGTTTGAGTTGCTTGTGGTCAGGGCATACGTTGCTGAAAGTGGCCCCACAGTGACCATAGAGTCCGGGGCATCGTGTGCCACCTCGTGCTCATGGACGAGTAGGGCCCACTCGGTCAAGCACGCTGGGTGGACCTCACGGAAACCAAGTGCAATGAGGCCGAGTGCCTGTGTGCCTGGATTGCCACTCCGCACGATACGGGTGGGACGGGGACGGAGACGACCTCCTTTGACGCGGTGATACGGCTCAATGGATGGCGCTACCGGAGTAGGGGGAGCAGACTCGGCTGAGGCAGGTAACTGCACGCTGTCAAAGGCAGAAGCTTGCGATGCGGGCATGGAGAGATTGGCCGCTACAAGTGGCGTTGGTAACACATGCACGGTAGCGCCAGCTAGAACAGATGGCACAGGCATGTCAGGCCTAGGCGACGTGGGGGACGTAGGCACGGTGGCGGCAGGTGACATCGGGGATGTAGGCATGTCAGCGGTGGGCAACACAGGTGGCGTAGGCATGTTGGCTGCAGGAGGCACAGATGTACCAGCAGTAGGTAAGACGGGTGCAGTGCTCGAGGGGTGAGGTGGCGCAAGAGCGACTGGGCCTACAGGGCGGACAACGTCTGCCGACCCAACACAAAATTCCTCCACGTGAGAAGGCAGAACACACCAAGAAGAGTGTTGGAGCGCCGAGCCACCCACGAGCAGGTCGCAGTGTGAGAGACACTCAAAGAAAACAATGTCACAAGACTCAACAATGCGTAAACGGCTCCGATCCCAGAACTGCCATGCTTTGGAACGGGGAGCGATGCCGATGAAGGCGCACATGCGACCGCGGGGAGAGAGCTTGGATTCTTGCTGTTCTGGGGTGAACCAGACACAAGCAAGGGACCCCCACACGCGGGCGAGTCGGAGGTCAGCCCGACGGCCAAACCACAGCTCGTATGGGGTGTGGTTGCTCGGAAGCGGACCATGAGGGATCCGGTTCCAGACCCATGTAATATAGGTCATGCCCTCAAAGACAGAAGACTCAGGCATGCCGCTGTCCACCTGCATTGAGTGGACCGCATCCTCCATGGTGCGGTTCCAGCACTCAGACACGCTGTTTTGTTGGGGTGTGGCGAGGGCGGAAAGGTTGTGAGCCACTCTGAGCGTGATGAAATGCCGTGCTTAGTCCTCCAGGAACTCGCCACCCCGGTCCAAGCGAAAGGTTTAGAGGGTGTGGCGAGACTGTCGCTCAGCCATGACGAGCCTGGTTTGTACCGCGGCAGCGGCTTCACTCTTTTGACGAAGACTGAAGACCCACCGCATGTGGGTGAAGTCGGAAGTGATTGTGAGGACGTAATGCCCCCTGTCCTCCCGGAACTCAACAGGGAGAGGTCCCAGGAGATCTGAGTGTACTAACTCGAGGGGGCAAACCGCCCGCGAGTCAGACAAGGGGTAGGTGGCACAATGCATTTTGCTTTGTGCGTACCGTAGACATTCCTTTTTGGGTGGCGCCTCAAAAGACATCGCATGAAGACGGAGGGTAGGCTGCGTACGCACCAGATGGTCCACGACATCCAGATGCACCTGACACAGATGTCTGTGCAGCAAGCACTGGTGCTCGGGTGAGAGTGTGCAAGTCACGAACACACGCACGGAGGTGGAAGGCGGGGAGGGGGGGTCAGACGCTGGACAACTCAATATATGATTCAGATCATTGACCACTGTGCCATGCAGAACCTCCTCCCGCATGGCACAGACAAAAATTGAGGCACTCTCACCTGCGTGCGACACGCCAAGGCCCATGCGAGTGCAAGCACGAATGGACAACAAGCTGAGCTCCAACCCAGGCACATACAAGAAGTCCGAGATATACAAGGGTCCAGCCGGACCATGGAACTATACCACGCCTACGCCCTGCACTGGGATCTCCTGACCATCTGCTGTGTGCATAGACCGCACGAGGCCAACAGGACCAAGAACAGCGAAGTCATGATGCCGACAGGTTATGTGGTGAGTGGCACCTGAATCAACGATCCAGGTGGCATCCGCCACACGTTCCGACGCTGTGAAAGAAGAACGAGCAACAGAACAGGCCGCTGAGACATGGAGTTCCGTAGAGGACTGCTCGCGGAAAAACGGACGACAACACAAGACTGCAATTCATGAAGCCAAGACAAGTCATTGAGACTGGTACATGTCTCCATGCACCATTGGAACAAGCCATCATCACGACTGCGCACAACAGTGGAGGTAGCAGACTCAACGGAGCACGGAAGACATGGCACGACATTCTGACGGGACGCCACAAATGCAACAAGACTAGTAGAGGGACCCCCGACTCAGCCAATACACTCGTACTTCCCTGGTGGGAATGGTGTGCCAACCGCTCCTGGAGATGGACAAAGTTGGGGGCTCCTATAATGAACTGTTGAAACCCCAACAACAACCTAGTTGGAGCAAAGAAGGCGCCATCAATTGCTGATGTAGGCGTCGCCATCGTTGCCGGCGGAACCTCCGCGACGAACGTAGTGAGGGCATGCGCCAGCTTCCAGCAGAGCTCTGCAACGGTGCATGTCCCCTCTACAACCTGCTGCTGGATAGATGGCGACTCTCTGGTTGTTCTGGTGGGGATCGCCAATGTAGTCGTCACCATCGTTGCCGCCAAACGCCGTGCGCCAGAGGAAGAACTGGCTTGCGCCATTTGCTGCTGGAGCTCAGTGATGGTACACCCCCCCTCAGAGAGTTGCTCATGGACAGCCTGTGACGTGCCAGTCATCGAGGAGGTGATACTGGTCACTTGACTGGTTTCCTAGATGGTGGCACCGCAATGGGACGGTCCGGAGTGCGGCATGGCCATCATTGCAGCTGTCGCCGCTGCTGACAATGACGCTGATGTTGGCGTCGATGCCACTGTTGCTACTTCTAGTGCAACCTAGACCGCCAATGTCAGCTGTCTACGCAGCTACGCTGTGACTGCTGTTGTTCCTATCCCTACTGTAGTGGATGCTACTATTGCTCCTGTCACCGCCTACCCTGCCAGGAGATTTTCGGCAGAGTAGGCATGGGAAAAATGTCGCAGGCCTGTTTCAACCTGGGGAACACCGTTGAAAGCCCCCTGTGCTGCCAAAAAAATCCTGGCAGCATTTCCCCTGCCCCAGTGGGTGTGGGAAACATGTATGGAGGCCTTTTTTTTTTTCTTGGGAGCCGTCGATGGACCCCTCCCGCTGCCGAAAAAAATTCAGCAGCGTTTCCCTCGCCCTAGTGGGCATGAGATATCTGAAAGGGGGCCGTGAAGTCACTTGTGGGTACCTGAACCACCCCCACCCCACCCACGAGCAGAGGGGAGCCCAGCCAACAAGGGGGAGGAATATACCAGAAGAGAATGACCACTGCTGCTACCGTTGCTGCCGCTACTGTTGCTTCTGCTATTGCTGCTGCCGCTGCTATTGTTGTTGCTGCTCCGCACGTCGCTACTGCCAAAGCTGCCGCTGCTGCTGCAAGGGAACGGCTCCTGTTGTTGCGGATGGCTGCTACTGCGGCCCACTACCACAGTCCCACGGCAGCTGCTGCCCGCTGCTGCAGTCACAGGCTGCTGCTGACACCCGATGCTGCGCACCGCCGTCGCTGCTGCTGCTGCTGCTGCTGCTTCGCTCAGCTGTCATCGCTACTACGGCCGTAGCAGCCGCCGCTGCGGCTGCTGCCCACTGCTGCGGCCACTGGTTGTTGCTGCAGCTTGCAGCTGCACCTTGTTGCCATTGCAACTGCTGCTTTGTTTGGCTATTGCCTGTATTGTTGTTGCCTCTATTGTTACTCCAGCAGCCATCGCTACGGCTGTTGCCCACTGCTGTAGCTGCTGGCTGATGCTGCCGTCCGCTGCCTCGTCCAGTCGCCGTTGCAGCTGCTACTCCGCAAAGCTGCAGCTACAATTGCTGGTTGTGCAACTGCTGTTGCAGCCGCTGCGCCGCGCAATTGCTGCTGTGTACATCCGTCGCTGCGGCTGTTGCTCGACGGGTCCTCTAAGGACCGTGCTGCACATCTCACATGAAACATGAAGAGCTCTGGATTGTCCGCTCTGATACCAAGACATGAACCACGTTCATGTGCACCACAGCGTGGTGCTACTCATCATGGTTCCAATGCACTCAACGGCAAGGGAAACAATGAGGGAACGGAAAAGTTAGGTAAAAAGGAGAATGTATAGAAGAGAGTGGGGTGGGGGAGTGAAGAGCCTTGTGCGGAACCCAAGCGACGATCGACGGTCGCTTGAGGTTCGCACCAGGGCTACGCTTCCCCATAGCAACTTCCTTGTTGCTTCCTAATTACTGTAACGCCCCTGATGGTTGTCGAGAAGAATTCCGGCGGCATTCTGGCTGCACGGGCTGCTACAGCCTCACCATGAGGCCAAACCAAATACCGAAAAAGGTGCAATGACCAGAAAAATAGGAGCTACACTATCAAGGTCACTGCCACTTGGATAACCCGCATGTCATCCAAACACAGTAGGATGGCGCCCCGGACGGGAAACCGCAGAGAGCATGTCAGCTCCCCCGCTCCTCTGTGAACACCACACAGTTGGCGGTGGCAACCCACACGTCACGTACCTGCACGAGCATGGACGTGAGCCGAGGGGTCACCGTAGGCTGTGGACGCACACAAAACAGGCCATAACTCACTACACAGGGCCAGAATGAAACATTGTCTGAACTATGACGGCGATGGAAATAAGCCAGTCGGACCTCACACATGTACATAAGGTTGCCGGGTGCCCGGGTCTTGACCACCAAGAAAACTCTAGCAACTACACACCCACAAACCTTGATGTTGAAACAAAGTAATTGCACCAAATTGGCAATGTCGTGGCTGATAAAGCAGTATCGGGACCCCCAAAAGACATATGGTGCCAACGCTGCTGTGTGGAGTGGTGTCGACTTAAAGCCCACACAACAACACCCCCCTGGACCGTAGAGCCCAAAAAAACAACACTAACAACACTACTTGTTATCCACACCTGCATAACAAGTAGATGGTAGTCTTGAGGTGTTAGGCCTCCTCGTCACATTGGTATATCCCACCAGGTTTGTGGGTCTCAACCATCACCACCTTGACCCACGTCTTCCACAGTGCAACACTACTATGCACAGGGAGGCGTTGGGCCAAAGCCCACACACCAACACTCCCCCCTGTGCGGCAGAGCCCGACAACACAAGCAAAGCTGATAGCTTTGCAAAATAGATCCCCTAAAGAGCTATCAGCCATGGGGGAGCACGGCTCCCCCATGGCCATATACCCCCGCATAACACCAACAAGGGCAAGGAAGATGCTGGTGAGATGTGCGCACATGTAGCCTCACCCCGTACCACCATCGTTGCTGTCGTGGTCATCGCTGTCTTTGTCATCACAGTCATCGTTGTGGTCACTGTTGTCGGCACCTGTTGCTGCAACTAGTGTAGTGCTGAGGGCCTCCTCCAGATTAATCACCTGTCGTATGGCCACCAGTTGTTAAGCTGCATATTGCCACGTGGACTTCGCAGAGTCGAGGCACGTGTGAAGATCATAGAGCTCTATTGTTGCACCCGATCGGCCAGTTGCATCTGCGGCATGTAGGCAGTTAGTCGGAGCAGGAACTTGAAGGTGGACCTCCATCGCATGAACACCGACATGAGCCACGACCTCCTGTAGCCTTGCCGCCTCATTCAGTAGGTAGGAGTTCATCTTGGCCTACTCATCGCCTAAGTCGCGGTCCCTTACGTCACCTGTCGAATCAAGTGCCACTTGGCCACCAGCTATTGGCAGGGCATCGACAACAGACAGCGCATTGATATCTGCAACATCTGGACCTGTAGGAACTGCTGTTGCGGAGGCACCGGTTGCTGATGACACACCTATCAGTCGGCCGTTGATTGCTGGCCGGACGTCAGCATCCTTCGGTCCATCTTCATCTCTGGTGTCATCGTCGTCACCAAGGGCGTGCTCTGCGTTGTGGGGCTCCTCCCAACCCCTGGTGCACAACCAAGCATCCACTTACTGTTGAAGGTCCGCCCATCCTAGACGTGCATCCTATAGAGACCACTCAGTTGTCTCGAGACGTGTGTGCACATCCTCCACGCACTCCTCGGCACCCCGTCGTGCTGGAACATCCGCAAGGTAAGAGTAGCTACTGGCCTCCCAGAGCTCGGCCATGAGACCCTGCACGTGCGCCGCCGCTAGAGCCACGGATGCCTGCTATGCATCCACCATGGAGTGTAGGCACTCGGGCACGGGAACTGTAGCTCAGACATTTGTACCTGTTTTATCGGCTGGAGCTGCTGTGATGTCTGTGACACTGGTCAGTGTAGCCATAAGCCGGGGGCCAACAGCTCACTCTGCGTCCTCCCCGGCAGTTGCACCTGCAGGGGTGACTGCTGCAAGCTCATCATTCACTGCCAACGTGTCGTACACGTGGACGTCTGCCATCGCTCGGGGGCCATCCCATGCTTGTGTTGTGGCTGCTACAAGTATAACAACACACTGGGCCTCTATATCTGCCTCCGACTCCACATTTGACCACTCCTCATCAAATGAATCGTTGTCCTTGCAGGGAATGTTTGTCCCCTCCTGGCGGTCGGCCACATGCTCCCGCTGTCGATCACTATCCGGCGCATCCATCCTGTGTTGTCCTACGGTCAACGATGGTCACTCCATCGTCCCTATGGCCGTCAGATTGGTGGAAACCAAGAGGGGACGGCGCACCAACCCTGCGACCCGGGACGAGGGAGATGGCTCTATGCAACCCTCGCCACCGCCATAGTTGCTACTATTGTCCCTGTCAATGCCAGGGCATCAACAGCCTCTACTGCCTCTCTGACTCCCTCTGCCACAGACATTGCAATCCCCAACTCGATCTCAAAAGTTGACAAAGCATCAGACTACTCCTCCTTGGATGTACAGTCCTCCCCCACAGAGGGAGCGTCCATCTCCTCTAGATGCTGTAGCAACTGAGTGTATCATGCACCTCCGTCTGTTGCCCCAGTCTTTGGCTCTACGATAGTCGTTGGCAGACAAACCATCCCTGCCATGGGCGACACACTGGTGGGCGGTGTAGAGGTGGTCACATCGACTAATGGAGGATTGCCAACTCTACAACAGGAAACGAGGGAGTCGGCTTTGTTGCAGCCTTTTCTATAGTCGTCGCTGCTAACATTACTTGGGAACACTGATTTAGACATGACATCTGGTGCCTCGCGCGGCGAGCGCGCACGTGTGCGGTGTGAGCAGAAGCTGCACACATCAAGACAGAGGGGTCGGAGGTTGCGATGAATCCAAATGACTCTAGGACAGAGCGGAGGGTGTTCGATGTATACCTAAGGTCGGGCGTCGTGGCATCATCAGGTGTCGTCACTGACGGAGGTGAGGATGGCAAGGATGAAGAGGGGGGTGTCTGCAACGACATGGTGGCAACAACCCGCTGAGAGATCATAAGGTGTATAAGCTGTTGCACCATGCGATTTAGACCATGGATTTTGGCGTACAACACTGCCATAGCTCCCCTGACGGGCACTACGACATCGACCGGCAGCGTCCCGAGATCAGGTGGAGGAGAAGAAGGACATGACCGCATCCAGGGCGGTCGTTGCCCGGTAGGCCGCTGGCGACAATGGCGCCAGCCATGGTGCCGGTTGCTGGAGCAGTAGCAGGAAAAGGTGTTGAACACTTGAGGCGTGTGCCATGGCTACAATTGCCACTACGCCCGTGATGCCTGCCATGCCTGTAGTACCGGTGCCACCCATGGTGCCGGCTGCGTCCCTTGCCACGCCAGTGTGCTCGTCTCAAGAGCCTAGCATGGGTGAGTGTTCAAGACACTCGCTCCCGCTGGCACAAGGCCACAGGGGGAGGTTTGCGATTGAAGCACAGTCCCTCAAACATGTTGCAATGCCGTCACGAGGATGGCCACCACCACGCTGGTGTTGCACGGTTGTACAACTGCCGCACGGTTGCTACGATGCTATCGCGTGGCCGCCAAACGTGCGACCTCAAGTCGCCTTTGGTTGTGTTGTTGCTGTTGCTAGTGCGTGTGGCCGCCGTCAAATGTCGACGGCGGTGGTCTCACGCCACATCTCCTAAAGTCGCTAGCGCTGCTCCTGCCACTGCTGTTACGAATGTTTCAATTAATCTGGTCGCCATCGTCACCTAACGATTGTGGCCTCAGGCCACATGTGCTACTGCAACTGATGCAACTGCCATCGATTGTCAATGGCTGTGGCCTCAAGCCACCTTTGCTACATCTATCACTGTCGCCTATGCTATTGCGCTCCTTCCTCTCTTTATTTTTATGCACCGAATGCTTCGGTGATTTCTTGAGGATCCCTCTCTTGGGGTTTCCTCGGATGCCCCCTTTTCTCGTGTGTCCCCTTTGCTCCTCGGGTGCCACCTCCTTGGGTGCCCCTTCCTCCATTTCTTTTTCTGCTGTCGAGTTCAACCTTGCGGTGAGCTCCTCAATCAGACGAGCTTGTCAACTGGCGGGCTCGCCAATTGGTGAGCTCGTTCGACGGTGAGCTCCACCGCAAGCTCGCCCGATAAGAAGTTGCATGGCAGCTTCTCGCATGCTCCAATGGGGGCAGCAGCAGCTGCTGCTACTGCTACGATTGCCCCTACTATGCGTGCTGCTACTGCTATGGGCTCGGAACGCGAGTGTATCCGCCGCCGCACGCGGCTGTTGTTGCTGTCGGTCGTTTCTGCTATCGTTGGAGCTGCGGCTGCTGCTACAGCTTCTACTATGGCTCCTTCTATGCTGATGCGGCTGTGGCTGCTGCTACGGCTGTTGCCTCCTGGAGTTACTGCTATAGCAGTTTTCTGCCACTGATGGTGTGTTGTTGGTGCTGTTGTTACGATGGCTGCCCACCGCCAAAACTGTTGTAGTTGCTCGCCGCTGTTGTTGTTGCTGTTGTTGCTTCTCCGGCTGCTACCCACCGTCGCTGCTGCTACAACTGCTTGCCTCTGCTATTGTTGCTGGTGCGGCTGCTGCTGTGGCTGCTACGCACTGCCACCAGTACTGCAGCTGCTCACCGCCACTGCTGCTGCTCTGGCTGCTGCCCACCACCACTATTGCCGCAACTGCCGGCCATTACTACTACTGGAGCTGCCCGCGGCTACTGGTGTTGTAACTGCTGCCAATGTGGCTGAGACGGCCGCCACCGTTGCTGCCCATATCGCGTGCTACTGTCTCTTATGCAACATAGTGGTGGTGGGTCCTCTCAGAACCTAGTGCTACTACTGTGGGTGGTTATCGCTACTTCCACTCACTACTGCTGCTGTTGGTGCATCTCTAATCTGTGTCATGATGAGTTATGGCTTGCTTGCTCTGATACCAAGATAAAATTCCAAGAACCTTCCTGGTAAACTTGCCGCTGATTGGGAATCCGCGCCCAGTTAGCTCGCGGCGTCAACACATGTCGGATGTGAAACGACAAGCGTTTGGCTAGGGGACACAAACTGAGTGTCAAATGTGCTTCCATAGAAGACACATGCAGAGAGGGACACAACAATGAAATAAGCTAACCTAAATAGCTGACAGGCGTGGCACGTGAACACCGTAGCGAGGGGCACGTTTGGTTGCGTGAATAATGCAAACGAACCCACCAAAGCCGAAACTCTTGCAAGGCCATAACTCACTACACAGGGTCCGAATGACACACTGTATGAACTATGATGACCAATGTAATAAACTTGTCAGACCTCACACGTGTTCGCCAGGTCTCTGGGTGCCCGGGTCGTGGCCACTGAAAACTCTAGCAACTACACACCCACAGATCTGGATGATGAAACTCAATGATTGTACCACATCGGCAATGTTGAAGGTGATAAAGCAGTCTCAGGACCCCTCAAAGACCAGTGGTGCCAACATCATTGTGTGGAGCGGTGTTGGCTCAAAGCCCATACAAAACAGGGGTCCAACAGGAGCCCGCACAAAATTCATCTCTATAAATGTTACATCAAGCGGAAGTAGATGGCAGACATTGATGAGGTCCAGGACAAAAGATAATAGAATTTTCGATAAATACAGATGTTTTGTAATAAGAAGTAAATGCACTTCAATAAGAAGTGTTGAGTGTGTCAAACACACACATACAATGTCGAGAATGAGGCATGTATTGAGTCCTTGTCGCTCAAGTCAAGCGACGTGTGTGAGATGGAGCCGTGAGTAGCTGCTTCCAGAAGCTTTGCTGAGAACTAGGGGGGCTTCAAGAATATCAAGGCGTTGTTCTATAAACATCCAATGTCGTCGACAAGTCAGCCGGCCAATATCGAATCATTGATATTGTTCGCAATAATTCTTTCGACCATACTGGAAAGTGGTCGAAGTAGTCAAAACGTTCAGGAACTGAACACTGGAGGTCGGGGCAGATGGCCAAAATGCCCACAGCTAATTGGTGTAAAAATCCTGAGGTCATCGTGCATTTGGAAATCAATGAATGAAGAGAAATTCCCACTCGCTAAGTTTAGAGACTCGTGCACATTAGGGACGTAACACTTCCCCTTTTAGACTTGACACCCCGGCGTATTAGTAGACGTACGCCGGTGATGACGATAGTAGTCATCGATCAGGTGATCAACTTCTCGGAGGTTGTCGTAGGGTTCCAAACTGTTATGCGCAGGGTCGTAACCATGCCAATTGACTAGATACCTGAACTTTTTTCCACTGTGTCAATGTCCGAGGATATCTTCAATCACGTACTCCGTCTTCCCGTTCACTTGTACGGGAGGTTGTGGTGCAATGTCCTTTCTTGGGAGGTCTGTACTACGGTCCCGGCAGTGCTTGAGCTTGCTAATGTGGAAGACAGGGTGGATCACCATGCTGTCAGGCAGGCAAAGTTACGCAAAAATTAGGGGTTTGCATTCGCTTGATCTCAAACAGTCCCAACCAATGGGATTTGAGCTTCGCAAAATCTTGTCCTCGGAGTTTGATGTTCGCCAAGCTAGGGGTGACGTGATTGCTAGTGATGAACACGTCATCGCTACGATGTCAGTTGGCCGCTCATTCCATAGCTGATTGTGTCTTCGAGAGCGTTTGCCGTGTTTCCTCCCAAACTCTTGAGAAGTTCTTCTGGTTGATGTCAACAATGGGGATGTTACTATGGCTTTGTAATCCAGTTGGTGTGGTGGGAAGTTTGCCATACACAAGTTAAAAAAGAAACTTTTCAGTTGCGGTGTAAGTGGTTGCGGTTTATGCGAGTTTGGCATTCGACTGTTTGGCTGCTCAATCAGTGATGTGTGGCTCGCATAATATGTAGAGACGTTCATCAAGTGTTTGGTTAGTCCGCTCTGTTTGCCCATCGGTTTGTGGATGAAACAAATTTGATAGCTGGATTCGACTGCCATAACGCATCATCAGTTCACGCCGAAATTGACTGTTGAACCGGTCGTCTCTGTCGTTGATGATAGTACGAGGCACTTGGTACAACTGTACGATCTATTCTTAAAATAGCCATGCTGTTCCTTGTATAGTGATAGTGGTCATTGTCGGGATGAAGTACGACAATTTAGAAAATCTGTCCACAACAACGAGGATGGTGTCGTAACCCTCAGTAGTGGTGGATTATCCTATCACAAAATCAATGCTGATGTCAACCCACGGCTCCGTCGGAACAGGTAGCGGTTGTTGAAGACCGGGTGGCCTCGTGCAATGAGATATTTATCTCTGACAGGTGCAGCATGATTTGCAAAAAGCTGACACGTCGGTCTCTACCCTTTCTTACAAGTAGCATCTCGTCAACTTCTTGAGCTTCTTTTCCTCACCGAAGTGTCCACTTGGACCGGTGCCGTGGCATTCCTCAAATAGCATCCTTCTTAGTTCCTCATTTGTTGGAACGTCGACCTGTCGAGTGAATTGCCATCACCAGTATGGATCATCAAACCAGAATTTGGCTATGTCATACCTGCCGAACTCCTCCTAACGTTTTTCGAAAAATCTCGCAACATACGGATGTTTGGTATGGTTAATGAAGGCCTTTTGTACACTAGTTTCTAGTAAACCCATTTAGTGTGTGATTTTGTCTTATATGCAACCTTTGATCCCCAATCCCATGGGGGATTGCGGGTGTCCTTGTTTCTCAGACAGAAATATACTAATCACGCACACACTACATGATTTTATCCGATATGCAACCTTGGATCCCCACTCCTATGGGGGGTGTGCAGTGCATGGGGCTGGTGTATGAGGGCAGTGCGCTCGTTCCCCACACAAAAATACATTAGTCACGCACTCAGTGGGTGATTTTGTCTTATATGCAACCTTGGACCTCCACTCCTATGGGGGGTCCAGTGCATGGGGCTAGTGTATGAGGGTGATGTGCTCGTTCTCCACAAAAAAAATACACTAATCATGTACTCAGTGCATGATTTTGTCCTAAATGCAATCTTGCACCCCTAGTCCCATGGGAGGTCCAGTGCGTGGGGCTAGTGTATGAGGGCGGTGCGCTCGTTGTTCACACAAAAATACACTAATAATGCACTCAGTGCATGGTTTTTTCTTGTATACAACCTGTCAACGCGTCAGATAGCAACGGTCTAGAAAATGGGTCCCGACATGGGAGGCCGCCAACCGCTCTTGGTATTTCAACCAAGATGACATATCACCCTCAAACGAGGGATCCACACTTTAGGTTCATTTGGTTTGCAACCTCACGAAGTCCGCATGAAGGTCTTTAGTGTCTATCCTTGATTGGACACTCTGTGAGGAGTCTCAAAGGCAAGAACTGTAAATGGATACATGCAGGATACAGGCTTTTGTACTTGCAGAGCTTTGCTAATGCTTTTGCTTGTAGTGGCTCCATAGAAGCCAACCTCAGCCTACAGTCCTACTTGGCGCGTCCTAAGACCGCCAAGTGTCATCCTCAAGGCAGACTCTAGTAAGCTTCGTAGAAGCTTCCTGTCCCATTCTGGGCCACAAAGAAAAATAGGACCGTCGCGGTTTGAGTCCGCGACCCATGAGCTCCAGCGCGTGTCCCAACTAGGCCACAATGTTGTGTTTCCTATGATGATCTCCAGGAGACATACCCATTATGGGCAGTGCATTCCTGGCCTATCTTATAACAGACCAAGGGAACATACTCCATGGAGTAGTGCATGCCTTGTCTTTCCGTGCAACCAGCCAGCTAGCCAGTGGACAACATGCAAACTTTCAACAAATCTCTCCCTTGCACCTCTGTCCATCTGTCACTCACTGGGCTCCATCAATGCCTTGGGGCTCACTCTTCCTCTGACGCACTCCTCATGCCGAAGCCACGAATTCCTGCATAGTGCAATTCACTTTCCAGTGGCTTGGTCATGTAGTCAGCAAGCATGCTCTTGGTTCTGCAGTGCGACAAGTCCACCACGTTCTTCATGACCAGGTCACGTGAGTAGTGGTAACGTATGTCGATGTGCTTCGTTCGTCGGGAGATGATATCATCTTCAGCCATTGAGATGGTGCTCATGTTGTCCATGTGTATAACCGTGGCATCCTTCTGTGGCACTGTCATTTTGCCAAGTAGGCTGCGTAGCCACCGAGTCTCCTTACACAACCCAGACAGAGCAAAGTACTCTACCTCAGCCATGGACACGGAAACACAATCCTGCTTCCTGCCTGTCCATGAGATGGCAGCGTCATTCAAGATGCACACGTATCCAGAGGTGGATTAGTTGGTCGTCAAGATTTCCTCCCCAGTCGGCATCAGTGTAGTAATTCAGGCGGAGGGGGTCCGTACCTTCTTGGCATCCAAGGACGAGGCCCAGGTAACGTAAGATGCGCTTGTTTGACTGCCAATGCTGTGGCCCTGGGTTGGCCACGAACCTGCTCACTTGTCCCACAGCATAGTAGATGTCCAGACGAGTACCTACCATGGCGTACATGATGCTACCCATGTCGGGCTAGTAGAGAATGTATTGCATCTCCCTTTGTACTGATTCATTGCTTGGCAAAATTGGGGCCTTCAGTTTTGCATTGGTTGTCATTGGGGTGCTGACAGGTTTGCAGTCTTCCATGTGAAAGAGCTTTAGTAACTCACCGATGTATTTATTTTGATTGAGTTTGATGGTGCTTGCTGCTCGGTTACTGTGGATGGCGATCCCAAGGTAGTGCTCGAGAGGACCCATGTCCTTCATTTTGAACCTTTTGCTGAGGTCAGACTTCATCTCATCCAGCAGCTTGACCGAAGAAGAGCACCTGATTAGATCATCCACATGCAGTGCAACAAGCATCAGTCCACTCCCATCATCGCACACGTACATGCTCGGTTCATTTTGGCAATGCACAAAGGAGAGACCGGTCATGAAACCTTCCATCTCTTTGTACCATATCCTTGAGGGCCTGTTTCAGCCCGTAGAGCGTTTTCACCAACCTGCACACCTTGCCCTTGGGAGCTTTGACTCCTTCGGGTACCTCCATCAACACTTCCTTGTCGAGCTTCCCATAGAGGAAAGCTGTCGTGACGTCCATCTGGTGTATCTCCAGGTTCTTTGCGGCTGCGATGGCAAGGATAGAGCGTATGGAGGCAAAGGTCACGACGGGCGCGAACGTCTCATCGTACTCAGAGTCCGGGCGTTGAGAAAACCCCTTTGCCACTACCCTCACCATAAACTTTTCGATTTTACCATCTCGTTTCTTCTTCACTCGGAGGACCTACTTGGAGCCCACCATGTGGGCCTTGTCGGGTCTATCCACCAGCATCCACGTGCCATTCTCGGCAATGGACATGAGCTCGCTGTCTACTGCCTCCTTCCACTTGGCCGCATCCGGGCCATTCATCGCCTCTGCCGCTGTGGATGGCTCTCCCTGAGCCATGCACGACCAGATAAGGCCAGTCCAATTGTCCTCATACCGCAAAGGTGCTTTCTTTGGTCGCAAACAGCGCCGGGGTGCTGGTGCGGCTTCCTGCTTTGCTGCTGGTGCGACTTCTTGCTTTGCTGCTGGTGCTACCACAGGTGGTGGTGTGTCGTTGTCGTCGTCGTCGTCATCTTCAGAAGAGTCGTCACACTCCAAGTCAGATTCGGAAGCCCCGGACGCCTCGGTATCTGCGTCCATGTCAGATGCTGCGTCATCGTGCGGAGCTACTCTCCCATTCCCACCACCTGCAGGCAAAGCGGGCCAGTTGTTGGGTGCTTGGTCTCTGGATTCAAGCAACACTATCCACTCTCCTGCCTTGGGAGCGAGGATCGGGTCCAGCAGCTCTTCTTTTCCAAGGGTGCTTTCGTCAAACTCAATGTTGCGGCTCCTACGCATGTTTCGTTCTCAAAAGAGAATGAAAAATTTGGCTGCCGAGAAGTGAAACTATGTGCGGCTCGCTGACGTCACGAGACACGTACACAGACGTGTGCGAACGTGTCAAATCGTGCAGTGAAAGACAAGTCCGTACAGAGGAACGGACAAGTGCCAGCTTGCTGCCGGTGGGGTGACAGCTAACTTCACATATAGACAAAAACTTACAGAACACTCCTTGTTCCCGCTGTCGCTGTCATGGCTTGGAGAGGTGGTTTCCACGCAGATTTCACAACTTGACTAGAAACTTTTGAAAACCAACGAGGGTTGACTGCCTCGCAGTGGCAGTCGCTTTCATGACGCTTTAAAATTTAACATTTCAAATTTAGCTCCGTCGTCATCCGATTCGAGCAATGAGTAAATAATTGCACTCATTCCCCCGTCCTCACGTTTCAAGGGAATGCGGTTGAGATCGGAGGATGCCTATTCACGATCTTCGCAGTCGAGTGACGATCTTTTTTCATTTAAACTTTTAACCTCGATTCATCACTGTCGAAACAACGACTCTTCGATGCGTTCTGTTCCTCGACAACGAAAACACTCCACATCAGCAGCCAACTGTCAAGCCTCGAATGAAAAATGAAAGGAGGTTGCGCAACCCCTTAAAAAAGTGACTTGACAATCCGAAAAAACTGGAATGTCGTGGTTACCCACCAAGAGCCTCAAGCCGCACATAGTTTCACTTCTCGGCAGCCAGAAGAGAACGAAATAACCGAAGTGCTAGATCTGATTAAGATTACCGAAACGTGATCGCAGAAACTAGTCGTTTTGAATATCGAACATTGCACGTTTGATCTTTGAACTTTAGAGCTTGTGTCAATCAACGAGCCCAAATCTATTAGCTCCGAAAGCCAAACTTTGCACTCTAAACTCCGATAACTACAACTCAATCAGAATTTGAGGTCAATTCGCCACCTGGCAGAGCCCCATCACTTGGTGACGCGTCAAGTACTGCCAGCGTGAGTCAGCGCGGCTGACCACGCGAGACTGCTCAAATTTGAACAACCACCGAGACGATCCGCGACTGCCTGGGCAAAAAAGGAAGGCTTATAGCATGCATATTGCACCCAGTACAAGCCAGAAAACTATACATTTTCACCCTAGTAGCCTAGTCAAACCCGTGGTTCCGGGGTGGCCGATGTGGGGGGGGGATCACATCGATGTGCCGGGGTGGACATCGATGTTCCGGGGTTCGGGGTGGCCAGGTCAACATTGGCGACAACATGGTGGCAACTCAACTGTCGATCCGACAGATACAATTATGGCGCTCAACAGGGTTTCAATTCAGAAAGGAGCCTGCCATACGTTACATGGGGCATGCCATCTGTGTCCAACTAGCGTTGGAGAGCCGCCGATGAATTAGTGAAAAATCTGACAAAATTCAGTCCAAATAGTACAAAATGAGTGCAGACACATGTGGATTTCCCTTACCCACCAACTCAAGTCAACAATCCAGCAGCGTTAGAGCCAGTGACGGCAACCAACAGCACCCAGGCTCACCCATGTACACTTGTGTATTTCCCGATCGTCCCCCCCCCCAAGCATTTAAAGTGTATTGGGCGGGAGTATCGAGGAGTGTATCGCAACTTTACGCACAAATGTACACAAGTGCATCGATGCACTTGTGTATCAATTCGGTTCCCATCTAGATACATTACACGATACACCCTTGCAATACACTTTGACTTTGGGGGGGAGGGGGTGGGTCGACGAGGCCCTTCCCCCTCCAAAAGTAAAAAGTGTATCTGGTGAGTGTGTCGGAAGGTGTATCTGGAAGACATCAGAAAAAATACACTTGTATATTATTTATAGAGTAGTTACGAGCTGATCGGATTCGTCGATCATTGTACATCGACGGTTCTTGGAGAATCTAAAACTGTTCAACACAAACGCAAACAACTCCTATACTACTCGCATACTACTCTATTGCCTTGTCGCAAACGAAGTAACAACTCTGCGATTGGAGGTCCCCCCCCTCAAATCCTCGTGAGTGTATTGGGGGAGTGTATCGCGGAGTGTAACGTGCAAACATACAAAAATGCACATAAGTGTATCAGTGATTACGTCAGTGTAGATGGTCGGCCAAGACTAATACTCCCCAACCACTTCATTCGATACCGGGGGGGGGGGGGAGGGGGACGCTCGAGCGACGACAAAAAGACATGACGTGCGACTTTGTGAACAACGGAGTGGGTGATCGGGACACCACGTACGCATGAAATCAGCTCACTCAGAATTAAGGACAAATCAATGCGAGCGATTTAATTACAAGAATAGCATGAAATTTTCAAAACGGGCAAAGTAGGTAACAATGTGAATTCAGAAATATCGAATTGACTCATAAGGAATATATAGTTACGCGACAAAATTCAGGGCATTTTTTTTGTTAGGAGAGTTTAGTGAAAGCCTCGTGGTCATGTCCATTAAACTAATTGTGAACGTGATTCCAAGAAACAGTTTCTAAGAAACGTTGTTAATTGTCTAGGGTATTTTCCTAGAATGATCCTTACCATATGTTATGGTCATGTGCACACTTTATGAAGTGTGTGGATTTGGGGTGATTGGGCATAAATGATTCCTGTATGGTTTTTACATCAAACATGGGTAGAAAACGTTTGTAGTATGAGAACAATGAAAAATGGGGAGTTTTCAATTCCTCATTCTTCACGTGCCGGGGATTCCGTCCGATGAGTGATGACCGGAATCACCGACGCTTGAAGACCCCCCCCTCCACCCCCGCTCCCACAAGCCTCTTGCCACCCGTTCAACTGCAGCCGACAATTGCGAGGGCCTCGATCCGTGGGCGGGTGGGTGGGCTCGTGGGCTACGGGGGATGGGGATTGCTGTCGGTTGACTATGTCAACCGATCGGCATTCTCGTCGCGGTAATCAACCCCCCCCCCCCCCCATTCCTCAATCCTACCACGACCCTCCATCATGACGACCGCGACGGAGGGCCACTATCTAGGACCGCATGCCCGATTTCACCATGCTTGAGCAACAACATGCATCCCTGTTCAAACATGGTGAGATCCGGTAGACGAATGGGGTTTATTTTTGCGGGACAGGGGCGGATGGGGCTTATTGTTCTGGCGGAGGGGCTAGTAGGGCTTATTGTTCTGACGGAGAGGAGAGTGGGGTCTATTGTTATCATGGAGGGGTATATTAGGGTCACAGATGAAAAATCAGGGGGGAAATCGGCATTTTCACCGTTTTCATTTTTGCCTCCACCTTTCTTGTACGGCCTAATTCCGCGATACCCACTGTTTCGGCCACCGAATTTTGTCCTGGCCACTTCTCGCACATTAATCACACCCTACTCACTTTACAGAGAAGATGCGTGCAGTACCCACTGTTTTCGCACGTCCATGAAAACATGCATGCCGTACCCACTGTTGGAAAGAAATTCACGCTAAACCGGTTCCCCGTGAATTATTTTGTGAACTGTGGGTATCCGGTACATTAAGTTTTATTTTTCACAGATTTCAGTCAACATTTCTACATCGCACAAATTGAAGCCCGGCTAATATGCCTTTCCGGTGTCTTCATGACCAGGTCGACGTCCATCAGAAGAAATTTGTGTTCAACCGAACCCGTCACCCCTACTTTATTTGACTGTTTCAACAGGGGGGTTCAACTTTGGGGGGAGGGAACGGGAGAGGGGAGGACCACAACCAGCTTTCAATATGTCACATGAATTCACCTAATTAAGGTTTCTTAAAGACTGGTACTTAATGGGCTACTGAAACAATTGGAACACATCACATGATGAAAAAAAACTTCCCCAAGAAAATTTTGACTTAAAGAATTAGTCCAGCTTCAAAATATTCAATACATACAGCATTTTTGAAGACATTTTGACAAAAAATAATGAAATTCACCTTGAAATCACTACGTCACTTTCTTCACCGAGTAAATGATGTGAAAGAAAAGTCAATTTATGCAAAAAAGTTTCCAGAAATTCAAGATATTGACATGCAGTGTATATGGATAATGTGGTGTTTTGATGTGGCATGATTGACAGTACCTTAAGTGAAACGTGCTGCACTACTACCAGGGAAAAAAAAAGGCGATTATTCAACACCTTCCCTGGCTTTGCAGAGCCTCTTTACCGTGATGATGAAAACCACATTCTCCAAATGTTTGTTCTCACTTGCAGGGATAGTGGAAACCATGTTCAGGAAATTCTTTCCAAACTTCACTTCACAGTGATGTTCTGCTTCTGGTCATGGTGGTTTTGCTGGTACTAGTTCTGATGGTAGTGATTGTGGTGGTGGTGTTGGTGGTGGCGGCGGCGGCGGCGGCGGCGGAGGTGGTGGTGGTGGTCGTGGTGGTGGCATTGGTGGTGGCAGTTGCGGTGGTAGTGCTGCTGGTGCTAGTTATTTTGATCTATTTTTCCACTGCTTCTCCATTGATTGCTTTCTTTTTATCTGTTTTCCCTCATGTTTGGGCATGTTCTCAATTTTTCTCTCTTGTGTGCTGTGCGGGATTTCATTTGCCTCAAGTCTTAGAATCATTGTGAAGTTTGCAAAGAGTTCCCCATCAAACCTGATGGTGGTGGTGGGCAAGAGTTAGTGTAGGATGATAAGAATGAGAGGAGGCAACATGAGGCTATTAAGCTGTTTCTACAGCCATACTAGGCCTTGTGAATGTGATTCTGCCAGAATCATATGACAAGGGTGATGGAATTTATAGCTCATCCTCTGTTGAGGATGAGGGTCTAAGGAGGAGGAAGTCAATGAGGATGGAGGAGAGGAAGAGCGGGAAGTAGATAAGGATAATGTCGTGGACATCAAAATGAAAGATTGCTGCACAGGGAAGAAATGTTTCATAAAAAAAATACTCACGGTATCTGTTTAAAATAGAAGCTGGGTTTTCTAATAGCAATGTGTTAACTTAAAATCATTAACGAGCTTGTTCTATGTTCACAATTTGGCCACTAATGTAAGATGTCGACGTGTCAAGATGTTGACTTGTTTCTGATTGAACCAAAACATACAATCCAGCAAAGCATGAACATCAGATTGAGGTTCCAATGCACATGGTGGAAAGGTGCCTGTACTCGTGCATAACTGAAATGGCTGTGACATGGAAACACTGAATGGCAGGAAATTTTGAAATCCTTTCTTAAAATCAAATCCTGCTTGGTGGTTCCACATAACCACAACAAATAGTGGAATAGTGAGCCGTGGGTAGAACACTCACCAACCCTACCATCATAGGCTCACAGTTTCATCACAGAAAATGTAACAGTGAGTTTGTGGGCTGTATTCAGACTCGTCGGCCAACTCAGGTGCGCGAGTCCAGTCCAGGCAGTTGAGTCCAGTTCTCTTCACAGTTATCTGAATCTGTTCCAAGCAAGAGAGAGAAATGCCAAGATGCCTGAGCCGGCCCAAAGACTTCCGAGCAAGCCCAATGAATACCAAGAATCTTAAGAGCTTGATGAAGCCTGAAGCAAAAAGAAGGAACCCAGAGCAAGTAGAGAACATGACATGAAGCACAGTGAGTCTGGAGGTCATTTGAGGAAGTTTGATTTACCAAACCTTGTAGGTGTTTCTGCGAAAACATGCGCGTATCCATGTGTGAAAGAAAGTACATGCACACTTTTCAAGAAACATTAGCACTGTATTCATTAAGCCACCACAGATGACGTGAGAAAAAATGCGTAAATAGAGAGGATGTGTGCGACCTCGTATGACTGCACTGGATGAGAATCCACAGTTTCTTTCCCATCGGCAACTTGGGACATTTTTGTAGAGTAATCTACCTTAGGTGGTATGGAAAAATGTTGTCAAGTCAACATCCCCGATTTGAATACACTAGCGCAAGTTGATGCCAGTCATCCCTTTGCTTCTTGTGAGAATGAATCAATCTCTTTGCATTCCATCGACTGTAGCATCCTTCACTCAATGGTCCCTCTGCTTGCCAGACACTAGCTTTTTGTGCGTCACTCCAGATCTTACATGGCAACGCGGAACATGACGCAGCGGCGCAACTCAGGCCACTGCTCAAGACCAGGTTCCCCGGGGTTAAGGTTCTGAGCCAAAGTGGAGTTGTTTGTGAGGAACATGACGGAGCGTAGCTCCATCCGCACGCACTGCCCATCCAGCAGCTCAAGATCGTTACCAAGAAAGTGGCGACGGTATAGCAGGCCAACTTGGCCATGCATGTAGCAGTGGCGGTAGAAGTGTGTTGTAGAAGTCCTGGTCGATGCAGGACTTGAACTCGACTTTGCCAGACTCATCTACTTCCACATCATGCGGGAAAGAGGCATGGGGAGACTTGAGCCCCGGGCTGATGGGCTGGTCGAGGTTTGTGTTTGCAAGATGGATGACAGGCACCTGGGCTGGGTAGCCATCAAAGTAGAAGTCACAGTGAGTGAGATGATGGTCATCACAGTAGGTCTCACATTCCCAGCCTGGAGGGAAATGGGGAGGGGGAGGAGGCGGGGAGGGTGGAGAGGTTTTTGGTGGAGGTGGAGGAGGTGACGGTGGAGGAGGAGAAGGAGGTGGAGGGGATGGATTAGGAGGAGGTGGCGATGCGGGAGGAGGTGGGGGAGGAGGAAGGGACGGAACCTGACAAGGGGGGGGGGCGGAGGCGGCGGTGGAAGAGGGGTTGGACCACAGGTACCAGGTGCAGGGGGGCTGGGACCAGTGCGGACGATGACACAACGGCGTGAATCTGGATAATCTTCCTGGAAGTTGTCATGAGGGGCTATGTTGATGACAGTATTGCCTGCTGGAATCTGAGAGTGGAGGATGGCCAGCCGAATGCATCGGTTCTCAAATGCTGAAAGTGGTGTGTGCTGCAGCACAAGCACGGGAAAGGGTTTGGAGTGCAAAGAAATAATAAGGAAAGGGATCCGGAAAAGAGGCTTGCACCATGACTTTCTTGGCGCTACGACAAGGGTTGTGCTGAAAGGTCAGCAAAAGAGTTATGCTACTCCTTTCTAGGTCAACAACCAAAAGCCTCCTCAGAAAGGGCTGGGGTTCCCACCAGCCTCGACAACATAAGCTGGCTTTGAAGTGTAACGTTATGCATTTGGCTTACTGCCTTCATGCAGGGTGAAAACCATTCTCAACTGCTGCTCACCTGTTGAAATGTGCGCACTTGTAGGTGCGCCCTCCCCCCAGACAAATAGAACTGTCGTTCTCCCCCTTCAGGGACTCCGCTGCCATTGACAGGGCAAAGAAATGAGATATCGCCAGACTGGTCCACCTCCACCTGCTCCCGGATGCGAAGCGACACCACGGGCAGGCTGATTGGAGTGTCAAAAGGAATCCAAGCAAGCTCAAACACCGGCACGTTCTCCTCATGCCCCTCAAAGTAGAAGTCACACAGCTCTGTGGAATACTGTGGGCATGTGAGTGTCTGCGTCCACTGTGGTGGTGGTGAGAGGCCAGGTGATGGTGGAGGTGCAGCAGGGGCACAAGGTGGTGGTGGAGGAGGATAGGTGGATGGAGGTGGTGGTGGAGGTGTAGGGGGAGTAGGAGGTGGGGGTGGAGGTGGAGATGGAGGAGGAGGGGGAGGTGAAGGTGGA
>SZWC01006348.1:46546-59706 GCA_023375785.1 Penium margaritaceum | reverse complement strand
GGGGGGGGAGTGTTGGGTGCTCTCATTTTCTCTCGGTGGGTTTTCCTCGTGATTCTTACGGGTCGGCAGTCGAGCGCGGCGTCTTGAGCGTCATACCTTACTCGTAAAAGAAAGGGTACACTTGCCTCATACCCACTGGTTTCGCAACAAAATTACGTCGTACCCACTTTTTGCATAAAAAGCATGGGAGGGCCACTTTTTGCAGAAACATGCGTATAACGTCCACAAAATGTACATAATACTTCCGATATCCACTGTTAAAAACAAATACTTCGGATGTCCACCGTGCCAAAAATCGTTTGGAGGACTAACTTAATCTCCGCATACCCACTTTCCACACGGGCCTGCGGAAGACAACAGCATTGAAGCAGGACCCCAACGTAGCCTAGCGCAGCATAGACAGCGTGGCAGTCGACAGTGCGAGTGCACCACACAGTCTCAACATACCTCTCTGACTTTGCGTCTTTGTCTTTGTGGTCCACTATTGGTCCAGTGCAACCGCGATACTGCTGAGCGTCCAATGAGTGTTCGCCGCTAAGTCGCCTATCGCGAGCACCGTCCATGAAGTGGAAATTAAATTACCATGATAAACTCACTGCGTGAACCGTCGTAAACATCGTTGAACCGATGTAGTTCAACGTCACAGAAGGGACAAACTTTAGGGTTACAGTCCGCGTCCGGACGGCTGCTCGTCCTGTCCACAACGTCGTGCGTCCTATCCCTCGCGCTTATTACGACGTACATTGTATGGTCAATCATCGCAAACCATCAACATGTCATCCGAGGGTCGCAGGAATGGCGGAAATGGTTGCGGGTGGAGTACTAGATATTATGTGGACGGCTTTGTTGCCCACCGAGCATGGGTCGCCATTAAGGAAGCATGGGACCTCAGAAAGGCGCGTACCAGGAGCGTACATGGCCGCCATTCGCCCCAGACCACATGGGCTGCGACTCCTGAAGCCATGGCACAGACCCTCGACTGGCCATTGTCGAGTCATAGACCATTGAACAGCCCTGACGCATGGGAGCCATGGATGTCATCCGAGCCTAACTGTCCCTGCGGATGTAACCGCTCCTAGAGCACGTACAAATACGGAGGTGGAAACCATCGTTAGCCATCTCCATTGACGGTGTTGTACACCGTAGAAAACATGGGTCGCATGGTATATGGACATGACGACACCGAGCCCACTGGCGTTATGGACGTGCGTACGCGGTTCTGGACCGAGCGTACCTACACGTGCGACACTGTGGCGAGGATCTACCGATGGGATCAAGTTGGCCCATGGGGTGGTGAACCTACCAGACCCAGCAAGCCACAGCTCACTCCCCAGCAAGTGAAGATGGCATGGGCTAGGATCAAGCATCGCTGGGACACGCTCGTTGCCACGGAGGTCCAACCTACTTGTGTGAATGACCCATCCGAACCAGAGACCATGTGCTGGATGTTGGGTGAACGCATGCCAACTCCACGTCCTCCTCACACCCCTGGGCAGTGGCCGCCTTGGGCTTGATACTCTCGGTGGTTGCTTTGCTTATGTGTTCATCATGTTCCCATCAACTTACTCAATGTTGGTACTTTCGCATGTGCCACAAAGAACGCGCTGTCGTCAATTGTGTTCTGAGTATGCCATGTCAATGCTAACTGACACATAGTGGACATGTGGAACATCTTCCAACATTTTTTCCAATTACATGCCACTCATGACGATCTTTGCGTCAGGTAGTGGCCTTGTTGCACAAGATTTGTTGAAGACATTCACATAGTTTCCATTACTTCCTTTACGCATAGTTTACCAAAGAGATAGTGGATATGGTGTTCATTTATTCACGGTTTCATATACTAGGAGACTTGTTTGCATGTTAACCACCCTTCCACTCTCTCACAGTGTAAGATGTAACAGTATGTGACACGTGCAAGTGAGTTCCAAGTTGCGGAAAAGTGTACACTGTACTGAAGTCACCACTGTTACACTGGCTTAATGTCATTCATAACATTGGACTATTAATCACAAAGGTTACTTCGCTTTAAACATGTGTCCAATAGCATGAAACACT
The DNA here is from genome assembly GCA_023375785.1 of Penium margaritaceum. Lineage (NCBI taxonomy): Eukaryota > Viridiplantae > Streptophyta > Zygnematophyceae > Desmidiales > Peniaceae > Penium > Penium margaritaceum. Next base: position 57,648 of record SZWC01006348.1, on the reverse strand, counting down.
AGAGAGGGATCTGGTCCAATGACATTGTGCAGAAGTTAGTGAACGTCAAGCCCAGTACAACAAAGGTGCTAAGTCACACGTACTGATCCACAACTGAACATGCACGGGTAAGCCGTGCACGTAACAGATGACCTCACAAGCAGGGCACTCTGCAAGTTCATTCAACTCTAGGCATGCATCATAGAAGACTTCCCCAAAGGGGGACACACACATGCCCGTGCATGGGTTAGCCACTTCATATCTGGCCTGCTCCACATCTGCTCTGCCTAGGTTGAGACTAGCCATCCTGGAACACATGACTTGTGCATCCTCCATCGCACATCCCGTGTCTTGGGCCACATGTGATCTGACCCTGTGCCGGTGCACTTTCAGCCTTGGTTGCCGCTTGACCACAGTCTTCAGGAGGACATGGATCTGCCTCACGTGCACAGATGAAAAGTAAACACAACAATGTTAAGAAGTCACAAAGTAAACAAAGCACACAAGGCAGCATGAGCCATGAGTAGACGACACACAATGTAGCTTTACCTATGTTCACACAGAACGGCCTCTGCGTTTGCGTTTGCGTTGGATGAGTTCGTCTTTCTCAGATGCTTCTGAGTGGGAGGAGGAATCCATTGACTCCCACTCTTCTGTCTCACTTGTCTCATAGTCTGAGGCACTGTCCTCCTCTTACCACTCCGAGGACGAGGGATTGTTCTCTACAAGACTACCAGGGTTGTCAACCTGGGATGAAAATGCGGGTTCTTCTACGTCATCCGCATCTGCCATATCACATGCAGCAGCACTTACAGCACCACTGCCTGCTGCTCCTGCTGCTCCTGCTACTCCTGATGCTCCGTCTGCTCCTGTTGCTCCTGCTGCTCCTACTGCTCCTGGTACTCCTGATGCTCCCGCTGCTCCAGATGCTCCTGCAGCTCCTTATGCTCCTGCTGCTCTTGCTGCTCCTCCTGCTCCTGGTCCTCCTGCAAATGCTCCTGCTGCTCCTGCGAATCTTACTGCTCCAGATGCTCCTGCAGCTCCTGCTGCTCCACCTGCTCCTGCTGCTCCACGTGTTCGTGTTGCTGTTGCTGCTCCGCGTGCTCCACCTGCTGCTGATCCTACTAGTCCAAGTTATTGTCCACCATCACCTCGCACTCCGCGGCCGGAGGCAAGCTGTTAGGCACGTGCTGCGGCCACGTTAGCTGCAGACAGTGCAGGTGGGTTGGTGCACTTACGCGGGCCATGCCCGGACAGGCCACAATGGCTACAGATGCGATCCCTCTTGCGACATGCGTAGCGGTCCTTGCGCTTGGACTTGGGCCTTCCAGCGCCACGCTTTTTGCCCGGGGGTCCCCACCCATTCTCTGCGTACTGCACCTCGCCAAGGTTGACACCGGGCATGGGGTGACGGTAAGTTCTCTTCCACGCCATCTTCGTCAGGTGGATGTCCACTTACATGTCGGGGTTGACCCCAGCGTCCAGAAGCAGACTCACGGTGTGCTGGCAAGGAATTCTGTAGCTGCATTTTTTCGCGTTGCAATCCACCTCACGGCCGGACAGACTCTTTGGACCAGAGACCGTTCCCGAGAGTGGGCCGGCCAGGATGATGTCGTACTCCCTCGCCTTCTGAGTGTAGTTCGTTACCTTGACGTAGGCGAAGGGTGCTAGCGTAGTCTCACAGTCATGCGCCAGCTTCTGGCGCTCTGCGAACAGCTTCTGCACCCAGATGTACAGCTGTGCGAAGTAGTGAAAGGGGTACAGATGCCTCAAGTCCATGATACGTGCGTTGAGAGACTCGGCCGTGTTGCTTGTAGTGTGGCCTCCACGGGGCACAGGGATGTACACACGACTCCACGTCGCGAGTGGGATGCCCGATTCTGTGGTCCCACCAAAAATGTACTGCAGTCCTAGCACGGACGCCTTCGCCAACCGTTCCTGTGCTCGCTTGAACTCCCGCGGGGTGAACGCATGTGCCAGAGTCCAGAAGAGGTCCGCGGCGACTCGGCCCGCCTTGGACTTGACGTTCTCGCGGATGTGCTGCGCACAATACGTGTGCGTCGCTCCTGGCAATTCACGGGCTACAGCTGCAAGCAGCCCGCCATCGCGGTCGGAAATGATGGCAGTTGTCCTTGTCCTCCTGTCCGCACAGCGCCCACGCAATGGGCACGGAGTGGTTGTTTGCGTCCCAGAACTGCGCAATGAGTAGAACTTGCTTGAATCCATTTTTTTAGGAAAGTCGCGTCCATGGTTATGATGCGCCGCACGTGATTCCACCCCTCCCGACACGCCCCGGGTGCTACGAAGGCTCGGCGGGAGACGTTCTTCTTGTCTTGCTCTGCGGAAGAGACCGTCCGGGGGTCCACCCGTTTGAGCTGCACGACAAACATGCCATGGGGACGTTGCTTGAACACAGAGCTGTGTAGCACTCGCAAATAGGGATGGGGAAGCAGCGATGGAGGCTACAGCCACTTACCTCCGCAACATACGCCGGGAACAGCGCCCACGACAGCGCCTTCTCGCCCATGAGCTTCTCCTGGGCGGCCTTCTTCGCACGGTACACCACGGGATAATGCACCTTCTCCCCAGTACGAGCCTCGACAATCTGCTGCAACGCCGTTGTGTCCGTGGAGGGCTTCTTCTTGATAGTCTGCTCAATGTGCCGCAGCACCCATGTAGCCCGGCGCGCCTGGTCGCCCTTCTTTGTGGTGGGGGAACACTTGTGGCCATCTACAAATTCAATGACGGCAACGTTGCCGCTCTTGCGCTGGTAGCGCGCCTTCAGGAACCATTTGCAGCCTGCTTGCTTCCACAGTCCGCAGCGGACTTCTAGGCGAGTTGGCTCACTGCGGACCCATGACACCGGCATGCCGCGGTCGACGGCGTAGTCTTGCACCGCTTCGCGACAGGCGTCCATGTTGCGGAAGGCACGACCGCCTGGGAAATCCGTGCATCGTCCTTTGTGTTTTCGCGTATGGTATGGAGCGGCTTCAACATCTTCGACACTGTTCTCAGGCGGGGGCGGCGGGGTCTCGTCATCAGACGACCCTGCACAGCGGACGTGCACAGATACATGTCAGTCACATATGTTGCAAATAGGCAGAAGACATACTTCAGTGAGATGGCTAGCGGACAGCGTACTTCGACCAAGCAGGAGGTCCAACCCCGTCGGCGACGACGCCAAATCTAGAAAGAACGCGGGTTCAACCCACCGGCACGGTAACCACGATACGGATGGACACGTTGACTGCCTCCAAGTCGCATCGTGCGCTCTTCTACACGGTATTGGGAGCGAGGAATCATGCGCTCCACGACGCTGACGTGACAGTTTCACTCGTGTTCCTCCCACTCAGTAACCAGGAAGGATGACTCCGGGTGGTACCGGGAGACGAGGACCTCGGGTGGGTCGTCGTCTTCGTCGTCCGGGTATTCGCCTCCAGTAGCGTAGAAAGTGGCGGCAATGATGGCCAACAGTGGGCATAACAATGTACGACATGCGTCGTAACATGCATCCTACCCACCATCTACACTTAGAAAACCCACCAGTTAGCGCGAGGAGGAGGACCATCCCGGAGACACCAGCCCGCGGCGACGAAGCTGCGACATTGGTAGAACATGTCGAATACACATCGACAATGGGGTCAACGGTCACGACCCCTGCGGACGACAAGAGAGAACGTCCACATCACATGGCGGTTGGCTGACTTTCCATGACGACAAAGCTTGCGTCCCATGCATCCGGTGTGAAGACGTCCGAGGAGGTTACAAAAATTAATAATCCTACCATGCACCTGGAGGAAAACGTTCAACGAGGGAAGCCACGTCAGCTGCAACGAAAGGACGGTGCCAGCATGTCAATCCACCTCTAATAATCCGCCAGTTGGCGCCGTTGACAAATTGACGACAATAGGCAACGTCCACCTGGCAACATATCGCATCGTCGACATATGCTACGCTTAGATCCCGTTCGCATGTTGTCCAGGTTGACGGCAAGGCCCGCAATAACGCAACATCATGGCATGTTCAGTGCATGTTCGGCAAAGGAACTATGTGACGTCTGCTTTCGCATGTGAGACACGTCGTGCTTTCGACGCATGTTTTTGTTGAAGGTAGTTTATCATGGGAATGCAGAAACGTTCACAATAATGTATTTTCCTGTAACTGATATCACCTCTACCCCCATCCCCCACAAAATCTCAACACTGTCTGGGGGAATCATAGATACATGTAAGAATGTACAATATTGTATCTGTAAATGCATGCATTCGACTGACCCTCCTCCAGCTACACTACCTCATACATGCCTGCAATACACTTTTGACTTGGGGGGGGGGAGGGGGGGGGGATGGGGTTATAAGCCAGCTGCCCCCTCCAAAATAACGTTTCCTCGGGAAATGCTTCCGCGATCATAGCTGATAGATAAATCTTTAAATGAAGAAGTGAATTTTCTTGTAAATAGCTCTGAATAATCCTAGGACTTCCATTTTAATAGATGAACGAGTCTTTTACAATTTCAATGACAAAGACCAACCTGCATACAAAATGTTCCATCGATATGTTTCCCAGGACATAACGGTGTTTCAATAGCTCGCCCACCCCCCCACTCCAAAACCATAGTGTATTGTGGACATGAAGCGGGGAGTGCATTGTACGTACAACAGAAATACTACTACATGAATACACTTGTTATGCATTTGAGACCCCTCCAGATACACTGCCAATGCACCAGGGGGGCAGGTATCAACCCCCCATCCTCCCCTCAAAAGGAAAAATTCTATCTCGAAAGTGTATTTGTAAGTGTATCTCGTAGAAAAAAACAATAATATGCAAATTTATTTCCTTACATAGGCATTTCCAATGCATCATTTGTCACAATTCATTGACGGTTATTGTACAGATATTTCAGCAAGGGCCTTCTTCAACTTGCAGTGTTCTGCAACATAAGAGGACCCCCTCCCCCCACACACGTCAAGGGTGTTGGGGACCTGAGCCAGGGAGTGTCTGGTACATGGCAAGAATTCTCACATTACTGTATAAGTACATTTGCGTGTTTATTTGACACTCCTAAACATGCATTACTCTATGCATTTTTAGGATATGCATAGGGTAATGCAAAGGTCAACCCCCCTTAGACTTCTAGAGGGGGGGGGGGGGGGCTGATGTTCGGCGTCGCCCCTCCTCCCTCCCCAGTTAAAAGTGTATGTGGGGGGTGGACTGGAAAGTGTAGCTGGTAGACAAAGGGAGAAAATAGTAGAGTACTTATGTCAAAAGGATTCAGAGATGCAACTGGGACGTTGATGAATGAAGATTGAACGTTCAACTGAAAGCCACTGAGTGGGGATCTGAGTGTACCTTACAGAAACTGAAAGTGATACATGCCTGTCTTTTTAAAGAAATATTATGTCACCTGTCATAGCTGTCGGTCACATGCATTGATGGATTACATTGACTGAAGATTGAAAACAAGTTCTTGCAATTGTGATGTATTCATAGTTAAACTAGGCCCCTCTAACCACGGCAGATCGATGTGCACCGCGGTACATCGATGTGGTGGTTTGGCACATCGGCCACCTCGGCACATCGGTCACCTCGGCTCATGGGTGGGGGGGGGGGGGGGGGGCTATGTGGACACAATGGCTACTGTGACTTGGGACTAGTGGGCATCCTCCACATTTACCAAATGCAATTTACACTTGTTTTATTGCCACCATGGTGCACACATGATTCTGCATCATTCAAGAAAATTTCTATTCTAATCAGGTGTACATTAGTGCACGCAACGCACTGCACTAGGCTAAGTCAAAATTGCACCAGACAACAAAACGTCTGTGTAAATCAGCCACACATTCACACTACCAACACTGAATCCAATGTCAAAAGAACTTGGAACTTGAAATTCCATGAGAAACAGCATGCATGGAGGGACTTTGGAAATGCATAAGTCTACAGGGCCATCACTAACATGCAAAGATGCAAGCATGCATTTCCATCAAAGTTTCCTATCATGTCAACCACATTCAGCAGCACCATACATGCTCCCCCCCCCCCCNCGCCCGGGTTTTGGGCTGTCGGGCGTCTGGCAGGGCTCACCGAGAAAACCCTGCCTGCCAGAAAATAGGTCTAGGACTATTTTCTGATTGGCTAGTTAGCTGAGTAACAAGTTCTACACTAGTGGGGGGGAGCTAGAACTTGGAGGGGTCTCCCATTGTTGCTCATTCTTCATTCCTAATCAGTCACTTTCAGTTTTCAGCTGCTTTCTGGCGCTAACACTGGCGCGCACGTTTCTGAGTAACAAACCCAGATCTTCCAGACTTAGACTCTAGAGCAGCAGACTGAGGGGACAGCTGACTTAAGCAACGAGCGTGGAAGCCCGCACGCTGCATCAACAATGCTACTGCCCCAACCTTCTGCGTAGAATTTCCAGCTTGGTATCAGAGCCAGAGCATAGCAGCAGTAGCAGAAGACTAGCAAACAGGTGCCACACAACGCCGGCGGACCCCCATACGCGCCAGTGCAGGGGAAATGCTTCCGGATTGTTTCCGGCAGCATTGACCCGCCTGGTGGCGGCGTCAGATTTTTTCCCACGGCCACTGGGCCAGGGGAAATGCTGCCGAAATTTTTTCGGCAGCACTGACCCCCACGCGTGACGCGAGGAGGTGAGCGGCAGGCGGCGTCTGACACCTGCGGGCGACGACGCACGCTGCAACGTCACCTAGGTGAACTGACTGGCACCAGTACGCAGCAGCAGCAACCTGCAGCAGCGGCAGCCGCAGGCAACGGCAGCGAGCAGTGGCAGCAGCAGCCAGCAGCAGCTGCGTGCAGTCGCAGCAGCAGGAAGAAGCAGCAGCTCACAGCAGCCCGCAGTAGCAGCAGCCCGCAGCAGCAGCAGCGGCAGCAGCAGCGCGCAGCAGTAGCCCGCAGCAGCAGCGAGCAGCAGCCGCAGCACCCAGCAGCTGCAGCAGTGTGCAGCAGCAGAAGCGGGCTGCAGCAGCCACAGCCGCGAGCCGCAGCAGCAGCCAGCTGCAGCAGCAGCAGCAGCTAGCAGCTGCTGGCAGCAGCCAGCCGCGGCTGCTGCTGCTCGCAGCTCGCAGCAAGCGAGCAGCGAGCAGCAGCCCGCTGTTGCCAGCAAGCAGCAGCCCGCTGCTTGCAGCAGACAGCGGGCTGCTGCCCGCTGTGACAGAAAAAAAAAAAACAGAAAAAAAACAGAAAAAAAACGACGAGAAGCAGCGAGCAGCAGCCCGCTGCTTGCAGCAGACAGCGGGCTGCTGCCCGCTGTGACAGAAAAAAAAAAAACAGAAAAAAAACAGAAAAAAAACGACGAGAAGCAGCGAGCAGCAGCTGCAGCAGCAGCCTGCAGCAGCAGCGAGCAGCTGCTGCAGCACGCAGTAGCTGCAGCAGCGTGCAGCAGCAGCAGCGGACTGCAACAGCCACAGCAGCCGCAGCAGCTCGCAGCAGCAGCAGCTGCTGCTGCCACTACAGCCGCAGCAACAGCAGAAGCAGCAGCAGCCGCAGCCGCAGTAGCAGTAGCAGCAGCTGCAGCAACAGCAGCAGCAGCAGCAGCAGCAGCAGCGGCCCCAACATTTGCTGCTGCTGACGTCAGCACCCCGCTGCTGACGTCAGCACCCCGCTGCTGACGTCACTGCTGACATCACTGCTGATGTCATCAACAAAAAAAAAAAAAACAAGAGGCAAGTGTTGCACGCAAAGCGTGCCCAGGGTTACACAGTAACCAAGCAAAAGTACCGTACTACCGCAGTTATTCGGAAGGTAATTTATTCTCATCATTTCCAAACCCGGAAAAATAATCCTTCTGGGTACTTCTGTAACGGTTGTAAATGTTTTCTTATTTGGCTTCGAATGAATGCTGGAAAAAACCCCCTTGCGGGGCAGTTCAACTCAGGGCGTTGCCTTGGGTCGCGAGCAAGGGCAACGCCCCCAACAAGCGCGGATGGCACGTGGACGTCGATAACCTCCACACGGAGGACGACCGTCGATGCGCTCCCTCCAGTTCGAGAGAGCAAATTTGGTCGCAGGTGTCCTCGTCACGAGTTTCTCGCATATGAGGACATGATACGGCTAGCACACTTCGAATTTTATTGGGCTTAAACACCAGGAGGGCACTTCCCAGAACAGTTCATAACTCGGTCCCCGTACTTTGAATAATCCCGAAAAAGAAACACCTTGGCAAAAACACATCCGAATAATTGCGGTAATACGGTATTCATATTAGCATCTCTTAAGAGGCTAAATATCTGCCCGCAATCCGGACCACATAATGGAAGGTTTGCCATGAGACTTTACCTCGTCCGTGGAAGCAAAATCTGGCTGTAAATGGATTGCCAAACTGTCACCCGCATTCGTTCAAACTATTTTGTTTTGTTTGCCCATCCGTGTTCTTAAACATTGTGTATGGCGACTGCAACCTTGCTGGCTGCAGTTGCCTTGCTAGCTGCTGCTGCTGCTTTGCTTGTGGTTCCCTTGCAGGCTGCTGCTGCTTTGCTGGCAGTTGCTTTGCTAGCAGCTGCTTTGCTAGCTGCCGCTGCTTTGCTGGCTGCTGCTGCTTTGCTGGCTGCTGCTGCTGCTGCTGCTGCTTCTGCTGCTGGTGCTTCTGCTGCTTCTGCTTCTGCTGCTGCTGCTTCTGCTGCTGCCATGGCCGCTTCTTCGTCGCCTACACCATCCTCATCCTCTTCCCCTTCCTCCCCTGCCTCCACTGCCTCCACTGCCTCCACTGCCTCCCCCACTTCTTCTTCCTCTCATTTGCATCTCCATCATCCTCACCTTTGGCTTCTCACACATCCCCGGCTTCACCATTATCCTCCCCTCCAGCTTCTCCCGCATCCCCTCCATTGTCCTCATTCCCAGCTACATCCCCTCCATCCCCCTCACCAGAACTTCCTCCATTGCCGATGACATCTGCCATGGCAGAGATTTCAGCCCACGTGTGAACCTCACGGACGACATAAGGGACGTCTTCGTCCGTCACACGCCTGCCCTTATGCTGCTGTGGGAATTCATGTTGCCCATCACCCTCCTCCTCATCCTCTCCTTCCACGTATGTCTCTTCCTCCTCCTCCATCTCGTCTTCCTCACTGTCATCGATTCTGACGTCTGCACCCTCTTCACCCTCCTCCTCTACATTCTCGAGGATAACACCATCATCCTTGCTGTCAGATGGATCAGGCACCAACCAGTTATTTTCGGGCTTGCACCGCTAAGGTGGTTTGTATTGCCTGCGGAGGCGGACGTTGTACCGAACAAGCATCTCCAGCGTTTTCACACTGAGGCGGTTGCGTCGCATGGTGTGGATGAGCTCGTGTGTTGAGAAGATGCGCTCGCAGTCTGATGACGCACACGGCCGAGATAACAGCTTGATGGTGAGCTCACTGCTGTACGGGCCCGGTCACTAAGCCGTTTGGTGGTGAGGGGAATGACGGTGGTGGTCACACGGCCGAGCTGGAAGGATTCCAGCTCGGCTTGCAATGCCCCATGCTTTGCCTCCGGCACGAGGGCGTCAGCCACGTGTGACCATGCCTGCACCATGGAAACATCCACCCCATGATCATTCCCAAAATGTGTAGGATGCACGAGGCGTGCTGCAGCATAGAGAGAGCAGGCCATGTCAGAATCCCAACGGGTTTCCAACCGCTGCATTACAAACTTGACGCGCTGTGCTGCCACCTTTGCCGGCTTCTGTCCACACCCCTGTTACAGGCCCTTCAGTTCTGTCATGCAGTCAAGCAATCCCTCATATATTTCACCAGCTGCACCCCCTGGCTTGTCAGCAATGCGCAGTGCCGTAACGAGCGGGTTAAGGAGGTCTAGGAGCTGCCGCACCTGCAGCCCAAACACATGGTGGCGCAGAATCTGCCTCAGTGCCTTCTTTCTTGCCTTGGACATGCCATCCCGCTGTGATCCCATGTCAGCCGAGCATGCATGATTTGATGCTGGCTCATCCACGGTCGGTGGCAGATCGGTTACACATGGAACCGGAGGATTGGCGCGTGGCGTGCAGATCCCGGCTGGGCCTGCCGCTGGCACACTTCCTCCATACCCCTACTTGTGTCTGCCCAGCTGGAGTGCCGCTTCACCCGTGCGTGCCGCAGCACGCGCTGCATTGTGCATGGGCTGGAACACCAAAGGCTGTTCACGACGCAGTGGTGCGGGAGTTCGCGGTGGTGATGCGAGAGAGAGTGGCATGTGTGGCATACAGGAGGAGCCAGAGGGGATTTTGCCAGAGCGGCGGCCGGATATCGCGTGCTTGGACCCAGCCACGGGACACCGGCTGGTATTGGACGTGGTCATTGCGGATCTACAGCGGCCATCACTGGGACGGGCATTGGCTATCCAGCCGAGAGCAGCATTGGCGGAGGCGGTGCGTGCAAAGGAGAGAAAATACGGACAGTGGAGGAGTGAGGCTGATCGGGACCGGCTTGACTTTGTGTTTCCGGCTCTGGAGACATTCGGCGCCTTTTCCCGCGGCCTAGGGGGAGTGTTACGGTCTCCTACTGATGCGTCAGAGCGACGACTGGTGAGACACGGCGGCACAGAAGGGGTGGCACGGGCCCTTTGGGCCCTACTGAGCCAGAGGGTGGCGGTGGCCTTGCAGAGAGCACAGACACAGCAGATCAGACGGTGCGCATTTGAGTGGATCCAGGATGAGTCGTTTGAGGCAGATGTGGCCCGTGCCCGGCGTGCGCTACTCGACCGTTCCGAGGGCCCATTAGAGGCCGACCTGTGCTTTGTGGGCCGAGAGTAGGGGAGTGGTCCCCAGGGTCACGCTCTCAGTATCATTCCAGTCTACCAAGTATGGCCTTCAAAGTCCAGGGGTGCTCTGATTATTCTGCTTATCATCAGGAGTTAGAGTATATTTGGCCTTGAACCACCTTTCTTGTCGTCCGGAATTCCTCATCGGTTTCCTTTTTCTGCCTTCTTCTAGCTTGCAGAGAGTTTTTACGGTCTAAAACCTCTTGTCTTGCCTTCGTATGTACTATTTCCATTCATTAATGAGTTTCAAGTCACTCACTCACTCACTCACTCACTCACTCACTCACTCACTCACTCACTCACTCACTCACTCACTCACTCACTCACTCACTCACTCACTCACTCACTCACTCACTCTC
>SZWC01006348.1:33542-45915 GCA_023375785.1 Penium margaritaceum | reverse complement strand
CCCTCTCTCTCTCTCTCTCTCTCTCTCTCTCTCTCTCTCTCTTTGTCTCACTCTTTGCGAATTGGTATCTGTTGTTTGTTACAAGCATACTGTCATCCCTCTTGAATCTTATTTGATGTGCGAAATTTCTACCTCTATGTGTACAAAATTTTCAGGATGAGAGTGTACAACTGTTTGAATGAAGACGACCAAGCTAGAAGAGTTAGTTCCTTCCAAGTCAGCATCTTCGCATGTCCACCATTTTCATAGACACAATACGCATTTACGCTGTGTATTTTCCTGGTTCACCTAGAACTGTACACACTTTCTGTCAGGAAAAATCAGGGTGGTGCGGTCCCAACATTGGTCTGATCGTCTTTAGTGGTTCACGTCCTTCGGTTTTGGGCAAATCTGAGACTGAGCGTGAGCTTTCTGGCCGCCTCATGCTATATGGGCAGGAATTTCGAGACAATTAGTTTACGAAGGGAATACCGTACTGATCTTTGATTTCGTGGTCATCAAGAATTCCAGCCGTGTAACTTAGATTCGTTACTGTTGTTAATTAATTTTCTGTCTCCAAAACGAACGAAACGGGTCCTACCCGTAGCCTTGATTTTGATTTTTGGCCCATTTTTCCTTTCTTGCCTTGATTTCCGGCTCGACTCCGACGTCGAGCACTGTCAAAAACTGCCGCGGGCCTCAAGCACTGGCCAGCGCCAACATGTCCTGCGCGCCAATGGGAGAACAAAATCACGGAACGTGGCAGATCCACGTTACACTCGCTCGAAGTCAGTGGATGTGACCCGATTTCATTTTTTTCTTTCAACTCACCACACAACAGGGTTGAGGGAAATATTTTTGCGTTGTCAAAATAGAACGAAATATGTGTCCCCGTAACCAAATACATGAATTCGTACGAGAAAAAAATAATTAATATCAAAATCAAAGATCAGTACGGTAACGGCATTTTGCTTTAGTTTGTGTACATGGACATGACCAGAACATTGATAGGGCTAGTCATGAGCTCTCCAACGTACCAAACCACGCACAATTTGGTCAAGCATAGCTCAAGTTATGCTTGCCGAAGCGCAGGTCTCACCCACCACAGAAATGCCTAACGCCTCCATGGTGCGCACACGCCGTGGCATCTTTCTTCACGTGAGAAGCTCCTTTCCCAAGGCGCAGATCCCATTGCACCTGGTGTAGGAGTCCCCTGCACTGTTTCCATGCACCTTCCCCACTCTTGGGTCGAGTTTGGTGATGGGGTGTGATGAGGTTTGAAACCTGTCCGTGGACCTGCAGTTTGAAGTTTGACGAAGTCCCCGAGTAACAAAACGTACGACTAAGTTTCGGACGCCGAGCCAGGATTTTGGCGAAGTCCCTCAGTAGCAAAATGCACTTCAGGATCTGGTGGATTATCCACCGGACGCCTCGGCAGACCTTCCGGAGCAAAACCTGCAGATNAATTTCGAGACAATTAGTTTACGAAGGGAATACCGTACTGATCTTTGATTTCGTGGTCATCAAGAATTCCAGCCGTGTAACTTAGATTCGTTACTGTTGTTAATTAATTTTCTGTCTCCAAAACGAACGAAACGGGTCCTACCCGTAGCCTTGATTTCGATTTTTGGCCCATTTTTCCTTTCTTGCCTTGATTTCCGGCTCGACTCCGACGTCGAGCACTGTCAAAAACTGCCGCGGGCCTCAAGCACTGGCCAGCGCCAACATGTCCTGCGCGCCAATGGGAGAACAAAATCACGGAACGTGGCAGATCCACGTTACACTCGCTCGAAGTCAGTGGATGTGACCCGATTTCATTTTTTTCTTTCAACTCACCACACAACAGGGTTGAGGGAAATATTTTTGCGTTGTCAAAATAGAACGAAATATGTGNTTGGGTCGAGTTTGGTGATGGGGTGTGATGAGGTTTGAAACCTGTCCGTGGACCTGCAGTTTGAAGTTTGACGAAGTCCCCGAGTAACAAAACGTACGACTAAGTTTCGGACGCCGAGCCAGGATTTTGGCGAAGTCCCTCAGTAGCAAAATGCACTTCAGGATCTGGTGGATTATCCACCGGACGCCTCGGCAGACCTTCCGGAGCAAAACCTGCAGATGGAGCTTTCATTACTCGGTCCGGTCGATTAGTCACCGGATTTCGAGTTGCGACTGGCTCCCAGTGCTGCTGCGCACACCCCAATTTTGAAAGCTCATATATCCCTCGATACTTGTCTAATTCCGGTAAAACAACTTCCACCGGATTAAACAACTCGTCAAACTTCATGGGCAATCATCCATTTCAGGATCCAAGCAATCCTCAAGTCGTCAGATCCAAGTTTGAGGATTTTACTCTCTCTGGCGACTCGTCGGCGCCTCTCGGCGACGCACTTGGGCATGTGGAGGGGAAACTTTTGAATACTCTCCCCCTTGCACCTTCCATGCCCGTTGCTCCAGCTTGCTCTCACTTGTCTTCCACTGTGCCCTCTAACCCATCATAGCTTCTTATCCCAAGCCTGGCCACGCTCATTGCGTGCCGGTCCGCGGGTTGCGCTTTGGTCAAACAATTCGCAAGCATGTTGTGTGTGCTGCAGTGCTGCAACACCACCTGCCCCTTTTCGACCATGTCTCTTGTGTAGTGGTAACATACGTCGATGTGCTTCGTACTCCTGTGCTGCGTCGGGTTGTTGGTCAGCGAGATGGAGCTGGTGTTGTCCTCTTGCACCACCGTTGGCTCCTCCTGCGGCACGTCCAGCGCCCCAAGCATTTTGTGGAGCCACACCGTCTCCTTGACCGCCTCGGCCAGCGTGATGTACTCTGCTTCCACTGTGGAGGTGGCGACACAGTCCTGCTTCCTGCTGCACCATCGAGGAAGAACACGTAGCCGGATGTGGACTTCCGCTTGTCCACATCGCCAGCGTAGTCTACATCTGTGTAGCAGACTACACGCAAGGGGTCCGTCCTTCCCTTGCCGTCCAACCTCAGGCGTGAGTGCCGCATCGCCTGCAGGTAGCGGAGGATACGCTTGACCACCTGCCAGTGTAGTGACCCTGGGTTGTCCACGGACCTGCTCACTTGGCCCACCGCGTAGGCCATGTCCGATCCAGTCGCCACCATGGCATACCTGAGGCTGCCACCGCTGATTGGTAGGGTGCCCTTGCCATATCCTCCCGCTCTTCTTTAATTAGTATTGCCATCGCCGCACTAAGCTCACAGGTCGTGGCGACCGGACTGCCAACTGGTTTGCATTCCCCCATGCCGCACCGCTTCAGCACCTTAGCCACGTATTTGGCATGTCCCAGCTCAAGCGTGCGCGCTCTCCGGTTCTGCATAATGCTCACCCCGAGGTAGAACTCCAGCTACCCCATGTCCGACATCTGGAACCTGTTGCTCAGCTGCTCTTTCAGTTGCTGTAGGCTCGGTAGGACTGAAAGCACAAAATAAAATTGTCCACATAGAGTGCAACTTTCTGATGGAGCTTCTTGTGGCGCTGCACATACACACTATGATCCGTCTCACAGCGCTTGAAACTGAGTCGTGCCATGAAGTTGTCCATCTGTTGGTACCAGCATCGGGGTGATTGTTTTAGCCCATACAAGGACTTCCACAGCTTGCACACTGTGTCCTTTGGTACCTTCATCCCCTCCGGCACCTCCATGTACATTTCTTTGTCAATGATGCCATTGAGGAAGGCCGTCTTTACGTCCATGTGGAGGAGCTCCATATCCTTCGCGGCTGCCACCGCAAGGATCACCCAGATACTTGTGAACTTGGCGATGGGGGCAAACGTCTCATCATAGTGCTCGACCTTATGCTGTACATACCCCTTTGCCACGAGCCGCGCCTTTTACTTGTCCACCACACCTTATCTTTTGAACTTGGACTTGAAGAACCGCTTGGAGCCGATGACCTTGGCATCTTTGAGCCTGTCAAGGAGCTCCCACATGTCGTTTTCAGTATTGGATGCCAACTCTGACTTGATGGTGGTGTCCCACTGCTTCCCCTCGAGCCGCGCAAGAGCCTCTTGCACGGTTATTGGCTCCGTTCATGAAGCCAGCATGCACCGCGTCATACCGATCCATCGACTGGTGCCTGCATCGAAGCGTTTCCCCGCTCTCCGCTGCCTCCCACTATGGCGTGATAGTTTTGGTGGAGCCTCATCACTCTCCTGCGATCCTTCCAACTCTGCTCGCTTCGATGAATCATTGACCGGAAGGCTCCCCGAGGATCTCTCCCGCTCCGGCGAAACATCGACCGGACGGCCAGCGCGTCCGGAAGATTTTTCTCTGGCGCCCGACGCGAACTCCGCTGGGAGTGCGTGCTTCGGCACCCGCGGTGCCTCCTCCGATTGATCTTTCCGCCGAATCTCCAGCCCAGCTGCATCGTCGTCGGAGTCCTCCGCATCAGCTGCTGCACCTGCTGCACCGCCACACTCCGACACCGCATCATCGACCTCCGCATCTGTCGGCTCCTTCTCGTAGTCGAGGAGCTGGAGCCACTCCCTCTTTTTGGAGTATTCCCAACGCTCATGTCGTTGTCGCTGCTGCTGAAGCTCCTTTTCTCATCAAACTTGATGTCATCGCTACGATGTCAGTCGGCCGCTCGTTCCATAATTGCTTGTGTCTTTGAGGGTGTTTGCCGTGTTTCCTCCCAAACTCTTGAGAATTTCTTCTGGTTGATGTCAACAATGGGGATGTTGCTATGGCTTTGTAATCCAGCTTGTGTGGCGGGAAGTCTTCCATACACAAGTTCAAAAAGAATATTTTCAGTTGCGGTGTAAGTGGTTGTGGTCGGCGAGTTTGGCGGTCGGCTGTTTGGCTGCTCAATCAGTGATGTGCGGCTTGCATAATATACAGAGAAGTTGATCAAGTGTTTGGTTAGTCCGCTCTGTTTTCCCATCGGTTTGTGGATGGAACACCTTTGATAGCTGGATTCGACTGCCATAACACATCATCAGTTCTCGCCAAAATCGACTGTTGAACCGGTCGTCTCTGTCGCTGATGATAGTATGAGGCACTTCGTACAACTGTACGATCTATTTTTAAAATAGCCATGCTGTTCCTTCTGCAGTGAAAGTGGTCTTTGTCAGGATGAAGTACGACAAGTAAGAAAAAAATTCCACAACAACAAAGATGGTGTCGTAACCCTCAGGAGTGGTGGATTATCCTGTCAAAAAGCAATGCTGAAGTCAACCCACGGCTCTGTCGGAACAAGTAGCGGTTGTTGAAGACCGGGTGGCCTCGTGTTATGAGGTTTTGTCTCTGAAAGGTGCAGCATGATTTGCAAAAAGCTGATACGTCAGTCTCTACCCTTTTCTTACAAGTAGCATCTCGTCAACTTCTTGAGCTTCTTGTCCTCGCCGAAGTGTCCACTTGGACCGGTATTGTGGCATTCCTCCAATAGCATCCTTCTTAGTTCCTCGTTTGGTGGAACATCGACCTGTCGAGTGAATCGCCATCACCAGTACGGATCATCAAACCATAATTTGGCTTTGCCATACCTGCCGAACTCCTCGTAACGTTTTTGGAACAATCTCGCAACATACGGGTATTATTTGGAGGTATGGTTAATGAAGGCCTTTTTGTAAACTAGTTTTCTAGTGTACCCATTTAGTGTGTGATTTTGTCCTATATGAAACTTTCGACCCCCAATCCCATGGGGGGGTGTCTGTGCGTGGGACTAGTGCATTAGGGTAATGTCCTTCTTTCTCAGACAGAAATATACTCATCACGCACGTAGTACATGATTTTGTCCTATATACAGCCTTGGATCCCCACTCACATGGGGGGTGTGCAGTGCGTGGGGCCAGTGTATGAGGGCAGTGTGCTCGTTCTCCATACAAAACTACACTAGTCACACACTCAGTACATGATTTTGTCTTATATGAAACCTCGGACCTCCACTCCTATGGGGGGGTCCAGTGCATGGGGCTAGTGTATGAGGGTAATGCGCTCGTTCTCCACAGAAAAATACACTAATCATGCACTCAGTGCATGATTTTTTCCTAAATGCAATCTTGGACTCCTAGCCCCATGGGGGGTCTAGTGTGTGGGGCTAGTGTATGAGGGCAGTGCGATCGTTTTTCACACAAAAATACACTAACAATGCACTCAGTGCATGGTTTTGTCTTGTATACAACCTTGGATCCCCACTCCAAAGAGGGTGTCCAGTGTGTGGGGCTAGTGCATGAGGCCAGTGCGCTCGTTCTCCGTACAAAAATGTACTAATCACGCATTAAGTACATGATTTTGTCCTATATGCAACCTTGGACCCCAATCCAATGGGGGATCCATTCCGTGGAACTGGTGTCTGAGGGTAGTGTGTTTGTTCTCCACATACAAATACACTAATCACACACCCGGTGTGTGATTTTTTCTTATATGCAACCTTGGGTCCCCACTCCTATGGGAGAGTCCAGCGCGTCGAGCTAGTGTATGAGGGCAAAGCGCCCGTTCCCCACACAAAAATACAATAATCATGCACTCAATGCGTGATTTTGTATTATATGCAACCTTGGATCTCCACTCCTATGGGGGGGGGTCCAGTGCGTGGGGCTAGTGTATGAGGACAATACGCTTGTTCTCCACACAAAAATACACTTATCACACACTTAGTGCGTGACTTTGTCCTACATAAAACCTTGGACCCTCACTCCTATGGGAGGGGTCCAGTGCGTGGGGCTAGTGTATGAGGGCAGTGTGCTCATTACCCGAACAAAAATACACTAATCACGCACTCAGTGCATGATTTTGTCCTACATGCAACCTTGGACCCCGACTTATATGGGGGGCAGGTCCAGTGCGTGGGGCTAGTGTATGAGGACAATGCACTCATTTTCTACAAAAAAATGCACTAATAATGCACTTAGTGCATGGTTTTGTCTTCTATGCAACCTTGGACCCCCACTCCTATGAGGGGGTCCAGTGCGTGGGGCTAGTGTATGAGTGCAGTGCGCTTGTTCCCCACACAAATATGCACTAAGTACGTACTCAGTACGTGATTTTGTCTTATATGCAACCTTGGACCCGCACTCCTGTGGAGGGGGTCCAGTGTGTGGGGCTAGTGTATGAGGGCAATGCGCTCGTTTTCCACACAAAAATCCACTAATCACGTACTCAATGCATGATTTCATCCTATATGCAATCTTGGATCCCGAATTCTATGGAGGGGTCCAATGTACTGGGCTAGTGTTTAAGGGAAGTACGCTCATTACCCACACAATGATACACTGATTACGCACTCGGTGCGCGATTTAGTCTTATATAATACAATCAACCCCAACTCATGTGGGGAGGGGTCATTCCATGGGGCATTTGTATGAGGGCAATGCCCCCTCTCTCACACAAAAAAACGAAGTTTACATCCTTACTGAGAACATTCACTACTATGGCACACTTCAATGTCAGTGCGCTTGCGCAATCCGAGCGCACTAGAGGAGCACACTGAAAAACCAGTGCATGATCTAAACACCATTGGACATATATGATTATTTGACAAGAAAATCGTTGATTTCGACCATCAAATCTGGTCACCGACTTAGAGAATCTGCTTAATTAGTTTTCCCAGGCCGGTAGTTGATGTTGAAGTCAAATTTGGACTCGAGGAACTCCATCTATTGAGTTTATCGATGACTCAGATGTGGCTGAGTCTTGAGAGATTGAAGGGCGTGATGGTGAGTGCGGACGATGCATCGTTGCCATTCGAAGTAGCACCGCCATGTCTTGAATACATACACGATGATGAGCATGCCTTTCTCATGCACCACGTAGTTGAGTTTTGGCCCGCACAATTCTCTTGACATAAACGCGACTAGTTGTTCTCCATATTTTTCAGGTCCATGGTGATCCATCCGTCCCCAATGATTTTACCCATGAAACTCGATCGAACGGTGACCAAAGTTGCACTTTGAGAGTTTTCCCAAAGACTTCTCCTTTTGTAACTTCAAGAAATTCTTGGAGACATCCATTGTTCTCCTACGGGGTGTGGCTGTACACGAGGATGTTGTTGAGCTACACGACGATAAAATAAATGAGTTACGAGCGGAATATGTTGTTCATCGCCACCATAAATGTTGTAGGGTATTTGTGAGTCCGAACAACATGACCTTGAACTTCAAGTGCCCGTATATGGTGCGGAGTGTTGTCTTCTCGATGTCCTTGTCAGATACGCAGATCTGATGATAGCCGATATGCAAGTTGATTTTGTTGAAACATTCGGGCCATCTGGAGTTTGCCAAAAATTTCATCTAGCCACGGAAGAGAGTAGCTGTTCTTGATGGTGATGTCATTCAACGCTCGGTAATCCACGTACATCAGCAATGTTTTTGGACAAAAGCTACATGTCCTGTGTATGGTGATGTGGAAGTCTTGATGAACCCATGGCCGATCATCTTGTCTGGTTTCTTCTTGAGTTTGGTTGGCTCGCGATCACTCATCCGATAGGTCCCCTTCAGCATCGGCTTCTCCGCAGCTTCAGGTTTATCTCATGGTTGATATTCCATAGCGGAGGTAGCTCTTGGGCCAGTTCATTGAAAAGAAAAAACCCTTCAAGCTCCTTGATGAGTGTTGTAAACTCTTGCGATATTACTATGAGCTTTTCACACGTAGGGGTCCACGTCGTCGCCACAGCATTTGCGATTTCTTCCGCTTCTCCTTTCTCCACGTGGACTAGCCACGCTTAAGCTCCGCATTTCAGGTACCTCTTGGCTACGTCTAGATATATCAGTTGACGTTTTGTGGCTGCTGCAACTTCCTCTACTGCTTCTACCTTCACTGCTTCCCATAAGGGCCATTGCTTTGCGGGCTGCTCGACCACAGGCAGATGCCATTTTCTACTTGCGGTGCTGAGGTAGAGCGATTGCCTACTCCACTCCACCTAAAAATTAGAACAGTACATGAAATCTCGCCCGCGGATGATTTTGTGGTCACTCATTGGGCAAGTTCTCGAGACCGTTATGTCGTGCAGATTTCCAATTTGTAGTCGTAGTGGTTTGCGAGGGTGATGGATCCGCAGTTTTCCGTTGACAGAATTATCCCAGTTTGGTATGCAAACTTAGCTTATGGAACCAAGTCAATGCTTTCAAAGCTGTGAGAAGCTCCTCTATTCAGTAGTGCCAATATTGTTCTACGATTTTTACAACCCCTTGGTTGTACTCATAGCAGTAGCACCGGTCGGTCATCCTTGTATCCCTTATCAAACTTTATGATCTTAGAAACCCTCTCCTGCAACGATGTGAGCCACTCAAATTGGCAATCGGTCAATGTAGAATTTTCCAACCAAAGAGGAGTCTCGCTGTCTACCGGAACCCTATGCCATTTCACGAATCCTCATTTTTTCTTTGTCACAGGTCAAGTATAGGCATTTATCGCATTCATTGATGGCGTCAATCTCCATTGAAGATGAGGCTTCCATCGACTTTGAATTTCCTCCACCACGATAAGTACTATTGCTTTGGGGTCGCTAGCTATTGTATTCTTGCATTTGAGCATTGTTGTTGGCATTGATGATGCGGTGAGCTACTCCGATTATCCGTGGAAGGTCTTATTCGATGCCAAAAATGACAATTGCTTGCTGGGTATCTCTCTTGAGGTTGTTTTTGTAGTAGAAACATAGTTAATCGTAGGAGAGGTCGCTGCCGGTGATGATTTTTTGAAAACATCGTGTATACTCTGCCACACTAGACTGCTCACGGAGGCGCTGACGCGTGTACCATACGTTAGACTTCTTGTTCAGTTGACAAGTATTGTCGAAGTGTCAGGCACTGGCACTCGGGCATTATCCCGTACAATGTTCCGGTAATAATTGTAGAAGCCGAGAACAACTTTAACATCTTGGACGTTGGTCGGTGTTGGCGAATCGGCGACTGGTGCCACTTTTTTCGGGTCCATGGTGATCCGTCCGCTGTTGATGACGTGACCCAGAAACTCGATCAAACAGCGACCAAATTTGCACTTTAAGAGTTTCCCAAAATGTTTTTCTCTTTGTAAAACTTTGAGAACTTTTTGGAGATGTCCATCATGCTCCTTTGGGGTGCGGTTGTACACCGGGATGCCGTCAATATATACCACGATAACAAGATCATCATCAAGATATAGGTGGAAAATGTTTTTCATCGCCGCCATGAATGTCGTGGGGGCATTTGTGAGTCCAAACGACATGGTTGTGAACTCGAAATACCTGTAGTGTGTTCGGAACGCAGTCTTCTTGATGTCTACGTCTGCCATGCGGATCTGGTGATAACCGCTGTGTAGATCAATTTTGGTGAGAATTCAAGCTCCGCGGAGTTGGTCGAAAAGTTCGTTGGCACAGGGAAGAGGGTAGCGGTCCTTGATGGTATCGAAGTTCAACATCTAGTAGTCCATGCACATTCACATTTTGCTAGTTTTATTTTTTACGAACAACACTGGTGTGGTGTATGGTGACGTGGATGGATGGATGAACCCTTGGCCGAGCATCTCGTTGAGTTGCTTTTTCAGCTCGGCTAGCTCGTGATCGTTCATCCCATAGTCTCCTCGAATTGTGGGCCGGCTGCCCGGTTTTAGTTTGATGCGATGGTCGATGTCGCGTTGAGGTGGTAAGGTTTTTGGGATTTTGTCGGGGGAAGACGTCCGTAAACACTTGGGTGAGAGATGTGAACTCTTTGGGAACCAACGTAAACTTTATTGATGCTAATGAGGCTGATGAGGCCTTTGATTCAGCTAGTGCCGATTCCGCTTCCTCTATTGGCTTAAGATGTATGAGCCACGCATGAGCCCCTCGTTAAATGATGTACTTGGCTACGTTGAGCAGTATCGGCTACACTGGTTGTTGCTTCTTCGTCATTGCAGCTTCCCCTACTACTTCCACCTCTGGTGTTTGTAATGTCGTCTTGTGCTCCACGCACGGAAGTTGTTGCTTGGTAACATTGAATTCCACATAGAAGTCACCACTGTTCCAGTCAAGTTGCGGATTGTGTTGGTACAGGAATAGGCAACTCGCGTCCGAGAACGATTTTGTGATCACTCATTGGATACGACCCCCGGACTGTTACATCCCGCAACTCTCCCACTTGCAGTCGTAATGGTTCTTGCATTCTCCGTATCTGTGATCTCCCATTGATGGGTTTTCCTTTAAACAACCCTGGTTTTCTCTAAAAGCCCAACTTTCGAACCATGTTGTTGCTTATAAAACTGTGAGAGGCCCCTCCATCTAGTAGTGCTGGTACCATTCTACAACTTTCGCAAGCTCGGGGTGCACTTTTAGCGGCATCGCCGGTTGGCCATCCTTGAGTCCCTTGTCGAACTTTGCGATTTCAGAAATCATCTATAGCATTGTGAAGCGTTCAGATGGGCGATCATTTGACATAGACCGCTCCTTTTAGACAAGAGTCGTGCCTTTCACTCCTGCCCTTTGCCGTTTTCCAACTCATTTTTCTATGACTTCTCCCCCTCTTGGCGTTCTTTTTGCCTGGCAATTGCAAGCAATATGCCTGACTTTTCCGCACTTGTAGCAGGTACGGTGTCTCTCTGTTCGATGGCGTCCACTTCCACCGGAGTCGAGGAGTCCCCTGATAGACTCCTTCCGTTCCCATGATATTTATCATTGGGAGGTTGCTAGCCGTAGGATTTCTGGATTTGAGTGTTGTAGTCAATGCAATTGGTTCTTTCTGCTAATGCAATCATCTGCGGTAAGTCGTTTTGGATGCCAAAGATAGCGATCGCTTACCGGATGTCCTGCTTGACGCCGTTGTTGTGGTAAAAAGAGAGCTCAACAGGGGCGATGTCTGCACCAGTGATGATCTCGCGGAATCTCGGCGTATACTCTGCCATGCTGGACTCTTGACGGATGAGAACTGAGCCACGATCCCAACGCAACAAACGGCATCTCAAATGATGGTCAAACGGCCATGTTTTGTGTAGATCTAGATCTAGGAAACACGAAAAAGGTACAAGTATCCGAGTAAGGGGGAACACCCCTGTTACGGGTGAGGCTCGCTAGTCGAGCCCCACCCATCGGCCGGTGAGCGAAGCTCACTGGCTGAACAGCGAGGGTCGAGGGCGAACTCGGCCCTCGACCCGGAAAGGCGCGGCACTAGCCGCGCCTGTCCACAGCGGCCTAGAATAGGCCGGAAACTAAACAAACCTATTCTAGTCCCAAACAAACAACAATCTAAGGTCTTGAATAGGTCTGTGAAGGAATTGTCCAGAGTATCCTACTGCAAGTCCAAGGATTAAAATAGGTGATGAAGCAGGCATGGGCCGACGGCCGGCGGGTGACATATGACGACGCGGCCAATGGGAGGAAGGCCGTGCATCGTAGGATGTCGCCGCGTCTAGCGTGGATTACCACCGACCGTCGGATCCGCATGCACTGCACACCCACGGCCACACACAAGGCAGAAAGTATATACACAGGGTTATCA
>SZWC01006347.1:107185-125677 GCA_023375785.1 Penium margaritaceum | reverse complement strand
TATCTATATCTATATCTATATCTATATCTATATCTATATCTATATCTATATCTATATCTATATCTATATCTATATCTATATCTATACTTATATCTATATCCATATCTATATCTATATCTATATCTATATCTATATTTGTATCTGTATCTATATCTATATCTATGTCGATATCTATATCTATATCTATATCTATATCTATATATATATATATCTATATCTATATCTATATCTATATCTATATCCAAATCCATATCCATATCCACATCCATATATTTATCCATATCTATATCTGTATATATCTATATCTATATGTATATTTATATCTATATCTATATCTCTATCTATCTCAATATCAATATCTACATATAGATCTATATCTATGTATGAATCTATATCTATATGTATATGTACATGTATATTCATACATATATAGATGTATATATCTATATCTATATCTATATTTACATTCATTTTTATATTTATGTTTATATCTATATGTATATCTACATTGAAATCTATACCTATATCTGTATCTATATGCATATGCATATATATATTTGTATTTATGACTATATCTATACCTTTGTGTTTATCCATATCTATATCTATATCTATATGTACATCTATATTCATATGCATATCTATATCTATATTTGTATCAATACTTAAAAAAACTTCTACATCTATATTTATATCTTTATTTGGATACTTTTTTATCTATATATTTATATATTTTTATCACTGTCTATATCTATATGTATATCTACATCTATCATGTTGTTTTTATATACATGTGTGTGTATCGATATCTACATGTACATGTATATCAATAAATATGTTGATAACTATATCTGGATGTATATTTATATCATATATATAGCATATATTCATATTTTCATTGATGTTTATATCAATGTTTTATCTCCATGTATGTCCATGTGTATGTGTATGTTTAAATGATCGGAGTACATATTTATATACATTTGTAATTGGTGTAAACGTTTTATTTATTTGTTTAGAATTAAAAACTTTAATTCTATAAAATGTTCTGTTTCATTTAGTTTTGTATTGTTATTAATTTAGAGACGCTTTAGTAAGAACAATGTGAATATTGTTCTTTAGAATACAGAGCATGAAGTATGAAAGAATGTACGCATGAAATTCACAAGGAAGAAAAAATGAAACTCCTTATTTTGTAATGGAAGTATTTTTCTGTTTTATTTATGTATTTGGTTTTTTGGTGCTAGTGCAGCCTCTTATGATCATGGTAGACCCTACGTGATTGCCAAAACAGATTCAATTACTCGGCATCTGGTACAAAGAAATTGATGATCGAAAGTGGGTTTACTGGTATAAAGATTGCTGCTGTCGACTATCTACTTGTTTCGTCTTGACATTGTATTTTCTTGGTGCTCGCTGAATGCGTCATGTCCATTTGATTGCTGCGCTGTCGGCCTTCAGGTGTTCGCACTTCTCCTCT
Organism: Penium margaritaceum; assembly: GCA_023375785.1. Taxonomy (NCBI): domain Eukaryota; kingdom Viridiplantae; phylum Streptophyta; class Zygnematophyceae; order Desmidiales; family Peniaceae; genus Penium; species Penium margaritaceum. The sequence goes on along the minus strand of SZWC01006347.1, from coordinate 124,197 downwards.
GCAAGAACCCGATGGGGGTACTGAAGAAGTTGGTTGATGCTGCTAAGTTTTAAGTACCCCCATCGAAGGACAAACATTTCACACCCCCCGTACAATCTTTTCCGCCGTAAGCTACCCCCATCGAAGACTTTGCTGCAAGCGTGACCATGGAGACACGCACCAACGGAGCTTTGAGAATCTCCCTGGTCACGAACACGTCAAGGTGGGCAGCAGTCGTCACGCTTGGCACACATGCTCAAGGATTGTCGTGAGGGCAGATCTCGTCTGACTTGGAAAATCCATCGCGTGTGCACTCCCGTTGCTTCCGTCCTCGCGTTACGCGCATCGCCAACCTAACGCCAGCCTAACCGAGCTCATCTCCACCCGCGCCTCCGCCAAACCTCACTGCAAGGGCTCATTTGGATTTCCAACAATAAAATTGGTGGGGGGGGTTATTGGGTTTGGTTTAGTGGACCTGTTCTTGAACAGAGGCAACCAACACCATGAATGGCTGGTTTGTGTCATCTGTGGGACATTAAAAAAAACCATGTACATTTTACGGTGCCAAATGTCAAGCAAGTAGGAGCTTTGGGGTGCCTTTGGATACCTCCCCATTGGCCCTGCTATCCTCAAAAAGATGTACAACTCCGTGATGGGTTAGTTTGAGATTATGAGATTTGCCGCCATTGTTCTCGAAAACGAAGCGTCTTCGACTTTGATGGTGTGTCTCGAAACTAGAGGACCTCGCTCGATCATCTGCCCGCAATCATACAAAGTGTCGAGCGTGACCCAAGGAGTCCTAAGCAAGCGTTACACGATGTGGGATGCAACGTCTATATGACACCCACAACGTACGAATTTCACGATCGCACAAGCAACCAAGTGCCCTAAGCTAGACATCGTGTAGATTGTAAGATGAACCAATGCGACGGTCCAAAAACCTATCCTTCCATCCCTCACGCGATCTAGACGGATCAACGAGACCACTCGGTGACCCTAACACTCGTCATACGCAAGGGAAATCGATATGAACCAACTTTTACACTCTCCGAGGTAGCCACAACAACGTGCCTGACTTGGACTACTCACAAAAAAAATCATTGCATTTAACTACCGGCGCTCGATGAACATGGAAACAAGGAGAATAACCCATATACCATAATGATGACCATGTTCCTTCAAATTATTTTTTTCACCCATGGGTTCCTGAAAAAATCATTGCTCAAAGAGCGATTTCCATGTGAAATTATTCCAAAATCCAACAATCTCTGTCCATACCCTACTACCGCCTTTTTCGGATAAAAATAAATTGAGACTGGGTTCAAACCCGTTACGTAATTAGGTCCATGCCTTGTACCCAGTGTGTTGAAATGTTTTGCATCTGCACGCCTAACAAATGGCATGGTCAAAATTACTTTTCGGTCCGGTTCGAATTTTGGTGTGTCCAACATTAGTTGTTCGCGGTGCTTGGATTGACAACGAGCCCGAGCGTCGCCGCGACGGCGCGCAGGCGCAGTCAAAGCGACGAGCGATGCTCAACGCTCCGAGCACCGTGACTGCGCCCTTTGACTCCCGCGTATTGGTAGTGCACGGAAGGGGGGGGGGCTGCGGGTGGAATGAACAGAGAGCAATGAATTCCTTCCAAGTGTATCAAAGCTCACGTACAAAGAGGCCTACTGGTGCTCTTCATCATCAGGAAGAATGGAGTATAAAAGGAAATGTCCGCGCGCAACAGTGTGATGTAGTGCCATAGACTGCAAGTCATGGCTGAAAATGTCATCACATCCACATTTGCTCCATGTGGCCTTGACCGTGTCCCGCATGTCCTTGAGGCGTAACCAAGATTCAACCATCCATCCTAGCAAATTCTCTTTCATTTTCTTGACTGGGAACCGCATTTCTGGGTTCTCCCGCGGCTCGACAATCATCCACTAAGAAAACTGCTTAGTGACGTAAGACTTGAACGGTCGTTGCAAACCGACATACGTCGGCTGCACCTTTGAGGTGCAGCCGACGTGTATGTAGACTGTTATGATATACAGAAGTTTTCCTTCAACCACAACCGAAGGCTTTCTGAGCACTATGGGCGACAGACATCCAACAAGACGATGCACTTCTCCATCACGACAAACTTGTCAAGACTGTCGTAATGTCTCTTGTACCAAGGGTGGAGGATATGGCAGATGTTGTGATTTGTGACGTTCTTGTACAGTCTTCTGTGACCACTCGGCCGTGTCCATACTCGTGCAGATCCTTGAGGCGGGCCCTGGTGACACCAGTGCGACGACTGGCGACAGACTACCAGCTTGGAGCTGGCCGACTACCGTACCAGAGCCCCGGACACTGCCGGGACTCCCTACAATTTTTTATGCAGCTTGTAGGAGTCTTTTCGGCGGACTGGCCATGAGCCCGATTTGCATGTTTTTGCATTGCATGTCCACCATCTGATGATGGATGCATGCATGTGGCCAGTCCCAGCGTCCGTTTTGCGATCCTACACGTCTAGGTTTGGACGGTGTAGCATTCTGACATGTCTGCGCAGAGTTATGGCCAAAACAGTGGTTTTGGGCCGGTTTTAGGACAGCTCTTGGACCGCCGCGTGCGACACCCGCTGTGCGCCGCGGCAGGTATTCATGCCATGGACCTGTCATTTTTCATCTCTCTATACAAATGCTATTGAAGGATTCAGACACTTTGCCTTGTGTCCCCTAGCCAAACTCTTGTTGTTGTGTGCACGACCTGTGATTGTCGTCACCGTCTGATCAGGCAATGATGCCTGGTCAACGAGAGTGTTGCTAGGAAGCTTCCTTGCATCTTGTCATGGTATCAGAGCAGTGACACAGTTCTCAGTGAGCTGCGCAGCAGAGACGCAGCAAAGCAGCAGCAGTGAGAGTCACCGTTGTAGCAGATCCACTAGGGCCTGTAGAAGACAGCCGGTCGCCGTCGACACAGTCCATACCCATCACGTGAGACCGTAGCAGCGGCATTGCCACCGTGCCAGCAGCAACATAGCAGCAGAGCAGCAGCAGCAGCAGCATCGTGGCAACAGCTACAACAGCACGTGGCGGCTGTAGCGAGCGCAGCCACCGTCCGCAACCGTAGTGGCGGCCGCGGCAACAGTAGCGAAGCGGCAGCAGCGGCGACAGCAGCAGATCAGCAGCAGCGGCAGCAACAACGGTGCAGCAATAGCAGCGGCAGCCGCGACGGCAGCAGCAGAGCAGCAGCAGCTGTAGCAACAGCAGCGTAGCAGTGGCAGCAACAGCAGCGCACGGCGGCGGCAGCGAGTAGCAGCCACAACACGCAGTAGCAGAAGCGGCATTTCGCAGCCGCTGCTGTAACTGCTGCGCACGCAGCCACGCAGCTGCTGCTACAACAACAGCTCAGCGGAAGCTACTATGCAGCTTCCGCGCAACTGCCGCGGAGCGGCTGCACGCTCGCGTAGAACCGCGAGAGAAAGAAAAAAAGGGGGAGTCGAGTTGACGTCAGCATTTTTGCTTGCTGACGTCATCAGGTCGTGCTGACGTCAGCAACCACCTGCTGACGTCAGCACCATGCTTAGCCAAATCTTTGGCCAGACAATCAAAAATTGCCAACGTATGAACTCCTCGAGAAGCGCTGACACTTTTGCAATCCGACAAACCTGACCTGTTGACCCATACTGAGAGCCAACATGAACTCGTCTGACAACGAGGGGAAGGGGACAGGTGATCCCTCCTCCTCTTCTTCTGGGGTTATGAGCCCACACTCGCAGGCCATTGACGACCTGCAGAGCCAGCAGGATGAGATGTGTCGCCTACAGCGGGAGCAGACTGATGCCATCCGCACGCTGACTGAGCTCCTGTGTGCCTAGTCCACGGTCCCACGGCAGGTTTCCGAGGGAGCTGCTGGCATCGCGGTCTCTACACAACAGTCGGCTCAGGCACCCGTGACACGAGCTAGACCTGACCCACCACCTCCCGACCTCCTGGATGATGATCCATTCATGCCAGGCATGACAGGCGACTCCCCGGATCATGAGATTCGAGTTCTTCAGGAGCGCCTCCGTCAGCTGCAGACGGGCACCCGATCTCCTCGGTTTCCTCCGATACGATCGTCACCCGACTATCCTGGTGACTATCCCGTTCCAGGAGTCTTCCCCGTCCCTCGTCCTCCTCGGCCTACGGTTGCTCTCCCCACGGAGCGGCAACCCAAGGACTTTGAGACACCACCTCCACGGTACATCAGTGAGGACTGCTTCGATTGTTGGGAGATCCTCTTTCAGGTTTGGGCTACTTCAGAGGGAGTGTGGCCTTATTACCACAGCCCGTGTCAGCCTACAGACCCAGCATAGGTGCTGACAATAGCCAGGGCGATGCTGGACTCCTTTATGCCATGCCACGCGAGATCGTCATCGATTTCCGCCCCTTCCTTGGCGAGACCGGCACATGCACCGGCACCATCCACGTGGAGGTTGGGATCTGGCCTTATCCCTGCTGGCCGCAGAGATGCACGCCACTCGTGCAGCACACATTCGTGCCTTCCACTCTCTCCGCCAGGGGCCTGTAGAGCCTGTAGCCAATTACTGGCGATGTGCCATGCGCCTTTACACGTGCCTTGGGACCTCATGAGGCACACAGCTGTGGGCGCTCCGTACGATGATGCTCGGAGTTCGCCTTGAGTGCACTGACATCTTCACATGGTACAGCGACGCTGTCCTCGAGCCCTTTTCAGCCACTCTGTAGCTTCTCCCCTGGGCACATCAGCTCTTCCTCCGGGTGACTTCAGCCCGCAAGGCAGCCGTGGCTCATCAGGAGACTTCTCTTGTTGCAGAAGTCGTCGCATCACCACCATCTTCCCTCTTGCAGTCTCTTTCTTCATCCTCCATCACGTCCTCATCTTCCTCCTCCTCTTCGGCCCTGCCCACACCCACTCAGACACAGGGTGTTGTAGTAGCAGCTCAAGGGAAAAAGAAGTGGAAGCGTGGATCAGGTCAGCAACAGTCACAGCAGCAGTCGGCATCCAGTGGTAGCAGTGGACGTTTCGTTCACTGCTACAACTATGGAGGCGCCCATCGCTACACCGAGTACTAGCAGCCGCTCGGCTGGGCACGGATTACCCATGGGCTCTAGGCTGCACACGCCCTCCGTTCCACATCCAGCACGTCATCCTCGCCATCCTCCGGACGCGTGGCGGACATAACTGCAGCTGTTCCCGGTTCCTCACCGGCGAGTAGCAGCGATCCGGACCCATGCGACCGCACTATCGCTGAGCTCTGACACCTTCTGGCGCTCCGCTTTCAGGGAGGTGTGAGTGTGTTGTCATCGTCGGGTGGTCCACAGACTGTCTGTCCGTCCGTTCCTGTAACTCGTGACAACACGCGTGGGGGAGCACATTCAGCATGTGATGATGACGGACCTGACTGCACGGATTGGGTTCATGAGTCTCATCTTTGTGCCTTGCTTCGTTCCTCCCAACTGACAGCTCAGCGTCCCTCTGATGCCGAGTGTTCCATTGCCCATTGTACAATGACGTCCACCAGTCGTGACTCCGGTGGCACTTGGATCATCGATTCTGGTGCCACTCATCACATGACGTGTCGTCGTAGTGATTTTGTTGTTTTCGGTCCTGTCACGTCTGTCCGTTCCGTCCGTACAGGCTCTGGTCAGTCCTTGCCACTCCATGGTGTTGGGGTTGTACGTTTCGACGGTCCGTCTGGCCCCTTGTACCTTTCCGACGTCTTATTTGTGCCTGATCTTGAGCTCAGCCTGCTTTCTGTGCGTGCCTGCGCACTAATGGGTCTCTCTGTGGAGCATGCCGCAGACTCAGCAACTGTGACTGCTACTGACACTCGCAACGTTGTTCTTCGTGCCTCAGTCGTAGATGATCTATATTGCGTCTCTCGGACCTCCTCCCCTTGCTCTCCTTCCTCCTCCGGTCGGGTCTTTGTCACTAGTGTTCTGTCTCCGGAACACCAGCGGTTGCTTCATCGCCGTCTGTGTCACGTGGGCTCTGATACTGTGTCAAGGCTCATTCGGACACACCCAGCTCTCGGTCTTGACGCGGCTTCTTTCGAGAAGCCACCCAAGACCGACTGTCTCTTTTGTGCTCAGGGGAAGATGCACCGATGCACTTACCCTGACTCTCGTTTTGGAGCGCTTCGGCCTCTTGAGCTAGTTCACTCTCGGTCCCCTTCCGGTCGAGTCCCTATCTGATCGGGGCCGGTATTTGGACTCTGACTGATGACTTTACCCGGATGCGGTGGGTCTACAGCATGCGTCAGAAGAGCGACGCCGCCCTTGCGGTTCGACTCTTGCTAGTGATGGCTGAGCGTCGGTCACGTCACACGCTACATACTTTCCGCTCGGATCGCGGCGATGGGTTTCTTGGCAAGATGGACAGATTCTTTGCTGTGCACGGGATTTTTCACCAGGTCTCCGCTCCTGTTACCCCTCAGCAGAACGGTGTTTCCGAGCGCTGGAACCGCACCATGGAGGATGCGTTTTGCGCTATGCGGTCCGAGTGCGGTCTCCCCGAGTCCTTTGTCTTTGAGGGTTTCGCCTACATGACTTGGGTCTGGAACTGCCTCCCGCACGGTCCGCTTCCGGACCATATTACACCGTATGAGCTCTGGTTTGGATACCGTGCTGACCTTCGTCTCGCTCTCGATTGGGGATCTCTAGCCTCTGTGTGGTACACCGAGGACCAGCAGGGGTCCAAGGTCTCACCTCGGGGCCGCTTGTGTGCCTTCGTAGGCATTTCCCCGCGGTCGAAGGCTTGGCGCTTCTGGGACCCTACTCGTCGTCGCGTCATTGAGTCNTGGAACCGCACCATGGAGGATGCGGTTCGCGCTATGCGGTCTGAGTGCGGTCTCCCTGAGTCCTTTGTCTTTGAGGGTTTCGCCTACATGACTTGGGTCTGGAACCGCCTCCCGCACGGTCCGCTTCCGGACCATATTACACCGTATGAGCTCTGGTTTGGACACCGTGCTGACCTTCGTCTCGCTCGCGTCTGGGGATCCCTGGCCTCCGTGTGGTACACCGAGGACCAGCAGGGGTCCAAGGTCTCACCTCGGGGCCGCTTGTGTGCCTTCGTAGGCATTTCCCCGCGGTCGAAGGCTTGGCGCTTCTGGGACCCTACTCGTCGTCGCGTCATTGAGTCGCGCGACGCGCTCTTTTTCGAGTCTCTCACCTACCGTGACCTGAATTCGATCACGACACTCTCCGCCACACATGTTCCTACCTGTGAGGGTTCTTGGCGGATGGGGGAGACTTCTACGCCAGCGAGCACCTCTCACCAGACTGATGTGTCCGTTCGAGCCCCCCTCACCTCTCGGTCTCCGGCCCTTCATGACCCGGCGATCATCGTCGTCGGTCTAGAGACCTTGCCCGTACAGCCTGTTTCACACCCCACTGGTGTCCCTACTTCTGTTCCCGTGCCAGTACCTATGTCTTTCGGCACTCCTGTTTCTGTGTCTGGTCCGATCTCGCCTTCTCCCGCACCTGCGTCTGCTGGCACTCCTGCCTTTGTGTCAAGTCCAGTCATGCCTGCTCCTGTTGTCACACCCAGCCCTGCCTTGCCTCAGCCCCCACCAGTTGTGGTCGTGCCTGTCACTGAGCCTGAGTTGTGCCCCTCGGGCTCAGGTTACTCCCGTGAGCCCGGTGGTCGTCTTCGACCACTGGATTCCGGAGCTCAGCGAGCGTCGGGCCCCTCTTGCAGCATCGCGAGTGGTGACCCCGGCACAAAGGCCCTAGGCCTGGGTGTCCGCACTGAGCACACAGAGGTACATCCAGCGTGCCCCGTAGGGCATGATCTCATCACTCGCGAGTTCCATATCGCTTGTGATGTAGCAGTTGATATTGTGGTCGTCAGGCCTAGCACTGAGGCGTGTGCCCGTGCCACACAGAGCTCTCCCTCTATGGCGCCCGACCCGGGCACCCTGAGGGAAGATCTCTCATCGCAGGATGCTGACGCTTGGCGCGCTGCCCGTGAGGATGAGCTTCGTGCTATCTGAGAGCATACAGTCTACGAGCTTGTCGACCTTCTGCTTGGGAGGAAGGCTATTCAGGTCAAGTGGATCTTTCGCAAGAAAGTGAAGCCGGATGGCTCACTGGAATGCTACAAGGCCCGTTTGGTGGTCAACGGGTACTCTCAGATTGAGGGGGTCGATTACACCTGACACTTTTGCCCCTGTCGGACGCATGACCTCAGCTCGAGCTCTATTCCGTGTAGTGGCTGAGCATGACTGAGAACTGCACCAGATGGACGTGAACAATGTGTTCCTCCATGGCTCTCTGGATGAGGAGATATACATGGCTCAGCCACCAGGCTTTGAGGATGGTGACAAGGTCTAGCGCTTGCGCAAGTCCTTGTACAGCCTCAAGTAGTCTCCGCAGTGTTGGAACTGGGAGATCGCCGGTACTTTGACTCGTGCGGGATATGTACAGAGCGAGACAGATCCCTCTCTCTTCATCCTACTGACACCCGAGCGGTTCACCGCCATCCTGGTCTATGTCGATGACCTTCTGATCGCGTCTCCGTCCCTGGAGGCCGTGAAGGAGGCCAAGGCTATCCTTCAGACTACCTACACGATGAAGGACCTTGGTCCTGCATCGGTGTTTCTTGGTATGGAGATCATACGAGATCGTAGGTATCGGACACTGTTGCTGCATCAGGCCCGATACGCACTAGTCGTGGGGGAGCGTTTCAACGATCTCCTTGGTGCATTGCCCACTGCTTCCACACCTCTTACACCCGAAGGGCAGGATGCCCTGAAGGTGGATGATCCCACACAGCTGGGGGAGACAGTGGACGTGACCTTGTACCTCCGTCTCATCGGATCTCTGATGTTCCTAGCCACTACCACACGTCTTGACATCGCTTTTGCTATCAACCTCCTCGCTCAGTTCTCGCAGGCTCCACGAGCCAGAGCCCTTCACGCGATTGTGCGAGTGGTGCGGTACGTGGTCTCCACGTTGTATCTCGGACTCTGCTTTCGTCGGCGGTGTTCGATGGTCCTTGACGGCTGCACTGACAGTGACTGGGCCTGGAGCCCAGATGGACGCAGCCATACTAGCTACGTGTTCCTGCTCGGTGGTACCGCTCTATCTTGGCGTAGCGAGAATCAGGGTTGCATCGCACGTAGCTCGTCGGAGGCAGAGTACGTTGCGTTAGGCGCAGGGGCTGCTGAGGCGGTATGGCTGCACCGCTTGTTTCTTGAGCTTGGTCAGTCAGTATCCGCCATTGTGCTTCGTTGCGGCAACCAGAGTGCTCTCGCCATTGCGGAGAACTCCGATGTCTTTCACGCTCACACAAAACACATTGCGGTTGAGCATCACTTTGTGCATGATCTGGTGGAGCGACACGTGATCTCTATCATGTGGGTTGGCACTGACATGCAGCGTGCTGATTTCTTGATGAAGACACTAGCTCATAGAAAGTTCCTGGTGGCCATTCATTCTGTTGGGCTGCGCCCCATGCCTCAGGGTGGTTGAGTGTGGGATGTGTGTCCGTGTCCTATCTGTTTTACACTCACTATCGTACTTGTCCCAGTGCTGCACGTGTATGGACATGCGTACCATTGGGTCATGGGGGAGTGTTGTGATTTGTGACGTTCTTGTACAGTCTACTGTGACCACTCGACCGTGTCCATACTCGTCCAGATCCCTGAGGCGGGCCCCGATGACACCGGTGGGACGACTTGCGGCGGACTACCAGCTTGGAGCTGGCCGACTACCGTTCCAGAGCCCCGGACACTGTCGGGACTCCCTGCTGTTTTTGATGCAGCTTGCAGGAGTCCTTTCGGCGGACTGGCCATGAGTCCAATTTGCATGTTTTTGCATTGTGTGTCCACCGTCTGATTGTGGATGCATGCATGTGACCAGTCGTAGTGCCCGTCTTGTGATCCTGCACGTCTAGGTTCAGACGGCGTAGCATTCTGACATGTGTGCGCAGATTTATGGCCAAACAGTGGTTTTGTGCTAGTTTTAGGACAGCTCTTGGACCGCCGCGTGCGACACCCGCTGTGCGCCGCAGCAGGTATTTATGCCATGGACCTGTCATTTGTCATCTCTCTCTGCAAATGCCATTGAAGCATTCAGAAACTTTGCCTTGTGTCCCCTAGCCAAACTCTTGCCGTTGCGTGCACGACCTGTGACTGTCGTCACCGTCTAATCAGGCACTGACGCCTGGTCAATGGGAGTGTTGCTAGGAAGCTTCCTTGCATCTTGTCAGCAGAACCATTCACGGGTCGTGAGCTCACTTGCCCAGTAGTTTTGCGTCTGTGTGACGTGCCATCCATGTTTCTGAGCAGTTTCTACTGGGCTGCCATTGGGTTGAACGCTTGTCGTCATCCCCGCGTAAAGGACCTGCAACGGACATAAAGAATGCATAGAAAGGCAAGTTGGCCATAGTCTAGCAAAAGAAAGCAAGCAGTTCGATGCACAAATTGCACCTCTTACCTACATTGGAAGCATCTCTCTGTCTATGGCCAAGCCAACGACGGCCGTGATTTGACGCTTGTCATCAGTGCCAACAGTGGCCACGTCCTTGCTGCCACACGGAGCCCACGTCTTCCCACGTGATGGCACAATCATGACGCCCGTATGGTCAACATTCACAACAAATTCCGAGCTCAATTTGTATGCTACAACGAAGCCAGCAAGGCGTAGCATCATCTCACGAACTAGAGACTCCCAATTGACACGAAGTTCCTAGGCGGTCGTTGTGCCTGTCCGCCATAACCAACCCAGATCTTTCTCTATGAATTCTGCGACCCACGTGCAAGAGAAGGCAATGACACCTCCATTCTCCTTGAGTTCTTCGGGACAATGGTCTCGGATGATACCCCGACTAACGGCCAGTGCAGTGAGTGCGCAAATCAGAACACAGATAGAGTGGAGGTGCTCTAGTTCGGCAACTACCTCAGTGACAACTTCGAGGTGCCTGTCACGGAACCCGTGTCACTCACGCATCCCAGGTTGGAGCACAGCATCGGGAGCACCTTCAGGTAGGGGCTCAGGCGGCGCCTTGTGTGCGGCTTGCAAGATGTGGTCGTGTGGAACCTTCGTGCGGCCGACGTACCAGCCATAGACTGTGCTGGCCGCGTGTCGTGTGGATAGTGACCCCCTGGGCCACGCCATACGCGTTGCATATGCTTGATAGTGGCTGTCACAGTCCCGCACTTCTGCTCCGCATCGTTGATGCGTGGGAAGTGACCGCAATCCACCCAATTGATATAGCCACCTCGGTTCACAATAGTGGATGGCGTAGCCGTGGTGGTGCTCTCCTTGCTACCCTGTTATGGGCTACTGGAGGGTGATGCTGATGACTGCACATTGCCCACGGTACTAAGGACATCCGCGTGGGTTGGGTTCTTGTGCGGCCGCCCAACTTTGCGCTCCAGAATAGGCACGCGTGATGGGAGGCGTGCGACATCGCGTTCAACTTGGGAAAAGCGTTCCTCCCGGGAGCAACGGCCGAAGTAGGATGTGATGGAATTGGCCATGTTGAAGAGGGAGTGGTGGTGTTTAAGGATGGAGCTGTCCACTCTTGAGCAACCCCTTTCAACGTGAGTGGGACAGCGTTGCCGCAATCACATCTGGGCCTAGCCTCGTGGCGCAGAGGCTAATGGTCGACATGGTGCGTCGTGTCAGCCTGTCAGGCGAATAATGCGACGTCGTGGCAGAAGGAAGGCGACACGCACATCAGACGCCCGCCGACGAGGGAGGGGGGGGCTTCGCGACGCTCCGTCGCTCAAGTTCGGACGTTTGAATTTCAGCGAGTGGGTATTAGTGGGACAACACGGGTTGTGGGATTTGAACGGGACTCCAACAAAAATCCCAGACAAAAATAGGCTACCCCTGTGTAGCCAGTGGTACATAATTTGAACCCGGCTCCTCGCAATAAACAAAAAAAATCCTTCCCAAATGACTGTACAAATTTAGGCGGTAGTATAGTGTTCCTCCCTATTTTTAGACTAAAACCCGGATTCGAACGTCACAGGTTGATTTCTGGTCATGCACTGAAGGTTGGTTGAGTATTCAAGACCGACGTTGAATTGCGAGGTGTCATCAACCCACGGTCAACGGACGCCCACGGTTGATGATCTGTACACCCAAAGTAGATGTTTGAGGTTTCGCATGCCTACTGCCACAGGGGTATAAATGATGGGTGAATGTGACTTTTTCCTACGTTTTCCCCACACTACACTAGGCATCCACATACTAAATTCCACGATGGCCGAATCTGGGACAATGTGCGGAACACCAAAATTCAAAAACAAAGGTGAGGGAGTATGGCCCTTACTATGGTATGTATGTATCTAGTACAATCTCAAGTTAAAAGAAAATGTACTCATTAGAAATCCGACCACATCAACACGTTAGTGTAGGTTCTTCCTGCCATACATACATGAATGGTGTAATACATCAAGAAACATGTAGGGAATACCCAAAAAAATTGAATGTGTGTATGCCATACCCAACGGTCGAAAGAATAAGACTCCCCTACCCGTTGTTTTCATAATTTTGAAATTCTATCCACGAATGGCAAGAAAATGCAGCATATCGACGCTACACGCGATGTTAAGTCAACATGTTAACGTGACAATCTCCTTCAGGTTTCACAAGCCCCTCTTTTTTGGGGTTTGCGAATGTTCAAGTGGATACGTGTGGCTTGCACGGGGGGTCCAAGACTCCCCATGCGCTAGATTGGAACCGAATAGGCCACGCGGTAGCGATGCCCGGTAGGAGCCCGCATCAGACTAAAACCCCAAAATCCCAATTATAACGTGGGTGAGGTTTCATCAGGGTTTGCATGTTTAAACGGGGTGGTTTTATGCAAGGGAAATAAATTGAACAAGTGTTTCCGCTCGAGCTAAAAAACGGGTGTTTTTTCTCGATCATAGTTCTCCCGTGGGAGCGATAATCGTGAGGGGGTAGACATGCCCCACCTTGCTTTGCTCGATCAATAGCATGTGTCGTTGATCAAGCATGAGGAAGTGAGTGGGAACTCCGACTCTATGTTTTAAACTGTGGAGCAGAGGAGTCCTATTTCGTATGCGATGGGCAGGGCATCGCCAACCCCCTTGTAAATCGATAGAAGAGTTGTTATATCCAGGACATGAATATAATCTATTTATGAACTTCGAAACTTGTTTCTACGTATGTTGAGTTGTCGTTTTATGCAAGTATGTCAAATTAGGCACATATGTCTTCATGCTCAATATGCATAGCATGTTGCGTGAAATACTTTCATGTGTATATGTGTGTAGCGGGAGGGCCGGTTCGGCCCTCCCTCCTCGCTGATGCGAGGGGTGGTTGCGCACCACCCCTCGCGTCAGCAAGGGCTGGCCGGCGGCCAGCAATTTGCTGGCCTTCGGCCAGCTCGCTGCCGGCCGGCTGGACGGCCGGCGGCCGGCCAAGCGACCGGCCGGCCACCGGCCGGCCAGCCGCCAGCCGCCGATCGCGGCCTCAGCCGGATCGGCGGCTGAGAGGCCACGAGGGCCTCGAGGGCGAGGCCTCGTGGCCTCGTGCCCTCGTCCCCCCTCGCCCTCCTTGCAAACGAGCAAGAGAGGACGAGGGATAGGGGGAGCGAGGGGGAGGTCGAAATAGCTGGCGCGAAATCGCCAGCATGCCTCACACGCGACGATTTCGCGCCAGAACGACAAAACAAAACTCGAAGTTCGTTTATGACGAACTTCTACGTAAAACAAACGGAATAACTCGTGCGAACACACGAGTTCGAGGTAAAAACCCCCGGTTTGGGTCCCAAAACCAGGGGTTTGGTTAAAAATGGAAATGGGCCTCCGGAGACTCGAAATACTCGAGTCTCCCTGCTCTGGGTCGTTGATGACGATTGCCCCTCAGTCTCGCGAAGGGGGTAAACCCCTGACGCGGACTGAGAACGCCATTCTGCGAACTCCGACGACGACTTCAGAGCAGGAGCTGGAGATCCAGCCTGTTACAGTGGTATCAGAGCGAGACGACCCTCACGACCAAGGGTTCGACGGAAACGGTGGCTACGACCTAGATAAAACGCCGCCGGCAGCTGCAAGCAGCAGCAGAAACGCCAGAAGGGACGACGGCATCAACACTTGACGGATTGAAGTGCCGTAAAGTGCGTTAGAGAGCTGGAAAAAAGCTCTATCTGGTGGAGAGACTTTCTTCCAGCCTCTCCACACTTCCAAGGGACTAGGAGGATTTTTGTGGGGCGGGTTGGGGAGTTCCCACCTCTAAAACCACAAAATCCTCCTCATTTTCAAAGCTCCTTCAAACCTCCTTCATCCAAAAAAATTGGGACAGCGTCCCTCCCCAAGCTTAGGGGCTCTCACGACCTGAGAGCACCCTAAAAAGAAGGAGGGTGACAACTTGGGGAGTTTTGGCGGCTCCCCCAACGCCGCCGGCTCAAGGAGGACGCCGCCAAGGGGCGCAAGACGCGCAAAGAAGACTCAAGAGGAGGCCAAGGAAGACAAGAAGACAAGAAGAAGACAAGAAGCTAGAAGAAGGACTGGACGAATTGATAGGAATTGTGTAATTCCTCTCCTATTATTTGTCCTAGCTTTGTGAGCGGTACTCACACTTCTTGTCAATTCCTTGTATTGCAATTTTCTGTTTTCCTAGGTACTAGTGCTTTCCAATCGCCGTGATTCACGGCTTAGGAAGTCTAGTTCCCAAAATCCATGACCTTGTGCCGACGTGGCGGCCTAGGAAAATAGAGATATAAATTGAAATTTCCTCACCGATCATGAGAGCAACGTCTTAGGAGGCGATTCCTCCTCGTTGTGGGGCGATCCTCACAACAACCTTCACGTGCTAGTTGCACGAGCGACGGGATGGCAAGTGCCGGACCGTCTAAGGCCAACAAGGGCAAGGTGGTGACGTTCTCACCACACGCCCTTGGTGTACTCCAAGTTTTGGAAGCCGCCGCCGCGAGCACGGTTGCCAACCCAAAGGCAACCGTACCGCCTAAGGCAACCGTGTCGCCTAAGGCAACCGTGCCGCCGAAGGCAACCGTACCGCCTAAGGCAACCGTGTCGCCTAAGGCAACCGTGCCGCCGAAGGCAACCGTACCGCCTAAGGCAACCGACGCCAACCTCGGCGACACCGAGAAGCGTGCGGAGGCCGCAAAGGTGCTCGACGAGAACGTCGACGCGCACATGGGCGACCCCCATGCGACGGATGACGCGATGGAGGAGGATCTTCCGGAGGAAGACCCCGACGAAGAGCACGACGCCGACGATGGCAAAGGCGATGAGGATCGCGACCATCGCCATCGTCGTGCGACGAACTCGAGCCGATTTCTCGAGAAGGGAAAGGCACCCGCCGCATCGCCTGAAGCTGCCGACGGCAGCGAGACGGCCGAGAGCAGCAAGGGCGCCGAAAGCAGTCACACGGGAAGTTCCCGCGAGAACGAGCCGGACGACGACGCCGCAAAGGAAATTCGCGATGGCCGTCGTAGGCTTGCGGAATTTGCTGCTGAGGCGGCAGGCCGACTGAAGATCACCACCGACGGTGGAGACTCGACCCCACTCGGAGGAATGGGGGCGGACCCCCCTTCCTACGATGTGGCCGCGATGGGGCAGGGCAACGCCCACTCGAGCATCGTCACTGACGATAGTCTCCTCCGAAAGGTGGGACTCCTTGGAGGCGTGTATGCGAACCGTACCCTCTTGCAGTGGGTAAGGGTGCACGGACAACGCGAGGCCCTGGAGGCTATAGCCGATGCTCTGACGACATCAGAGCTCAAGTTCGCGTTCGCCAACCTGCTGGCCCACGTCGGGCAGAACATCACGGACCTTGACTGTGATCGTCAGCTGCAGCGCCTGGCCGCCCATGAGGCAAGCCGCCGATGCAACGACCTCGACAAGGCGTTGCAGAGCGTGACCCAGGTGCGGATGCAGCAGCAACTGCAGCGTGCCGCAGCTGCGGATGCCACTGTCGGTGGCAGCGACGACTTGCCTACCTCGACGACTTCGGGGTCGGTCATGAACACGTCCTTCCTCCACAGTGTGGAGATCTTCCGAAAGGGCGTGAAGCTGACCGACTGGCTGAACCGCATGGAGCACGTTCTACGTGTCCACAAGGCTCCACTCAGCCAGTGGGGCGACCTTGCCACGACGCGGCTTGAAGACAAACTCTTCAAGTACGTGGTCAAGGAGTGGACTGCGCAGCAGTCGCACCTCGAGTGGCAGCCCATGCCGTGGGAGGCTTTCTGCGCGATCATGCGTAAGAAGTGCACCCAACGTGAGGAGGCATAGTGCGCCTTCCACAAGATCAAGGACTTCAGGCAGCTGGGTAGCTCGCTCGAATCCTACTTGAGCGAGTTCACCGCACTCGTGGAGGAAGCCGAAAGCTTCACCGAGGGCGATGGTACTCAGACGTTGAAGTACCCGGAGTGCATGCTGTTGGAGTACTTGCGTGATGGTCTTGCCAGCGAGAAGCTAAAGGACAAGACCACCACGACAGCCACTGGCCAAGCTTGGACAAGCTGGAGGGTGTTGCGTGACTACATGAGCAAAGTGTATTCGGCGAACCCGAAACACTACTCTGATGCACGGCCGAACGCGCGTGCACATCAGGGGCGCGACATGCGCGTGGACGCTGCAGGGGCTGGTGGGTCAGCCGGACAGCGAGGCGGGGCCAAGGGCAAGCAGCCTACAAACCCTCCGGCCAAGAAGGCTGGTGGATACAAGGGTCCCAACAACAAGCGCAGCCGCGAGAATGACGAGCTGCAGGCGGCACGTGAGCGTCGCAACGCAGCCTTCCGCGAAGGGCTCTGCCACAACTGCATGCAGCCGGGCCACTTTAGGGCTCAGTGCCCTGAGGCTGCTGGTGGTGGACAAGAGGCCGCAGCGCTAGCTGCAGCAGCGGCACCTCGTGGGGATGGTGCAGCAGGAGGCCGCGGACAGGGCCGTGGACAGGGTCGCGGTCGCGGCAATGGGCCCGGCCGTGGTAACGGACAGGGCCGTGGGGCGGGTTTTCCCCACCCCTGAGTGACGTCAGTGGGGACCACTCAGGGGTAAAACTGGATCACGAGTGTGAGTTCATGTTTTCAGA
>SZWC01006347.1:55957-104669 GCA_023375785.1 Penium margaritaceum | reverse complement strand
GGACTTGGAGCCGTCCTCATGCAGAACGGTCACCCAGTTGCGTATGAGAGCCGGAAGCTCATACCCGCGGAAACGCGGTACACGACTGGGGATCAAGAGCTCCTTGCGGTAGTACACGCTTTCAAGATGTGGCGTTGCTACCTTGAGGGTGCTGAAGGGGGTGTGACGGTCGTGACCGACCATAATCCATTGGTGTTTTTCCAAACGCAACCGAACCTGTCAAGACGACAGGCGCGTTGGAGCGAATACCTGAGTCGATTCTCGTTCACATGGGAATATCGGCCAGGACGCATCAATGTGGCCGATCCACTAAGCCGACAGCCTGTGGAAATTAAAGCAACCACCGAGGTCAGTGGGTGTTTTATGGCCATTGCAACAGCAACCGTACAACCACCAGATCCCCCTGCACCTCTGCGTCAACCACCACGAGAGATTATCCATTACAACGGTTTTGTAAACAGGATCCGGATGGGATACTGTGTGGATTCTTGGTTTCAGGACTCTCAAAATCTGGACAAGTACGGCTTGGTGGAGGCCGCAGGAATCTTCTGGCACGGAGAACAAGTTGTTGTGCCAAACTCAGGAGACCTTCGAGCAAAGGTTATCTCCCAGTTCCACGACCCGCCAGTCGCAGGTCACGTGGGACCCCGAAAGACCGGACAGGCACTCTCGGACCACTATTGGTGGCCAGGGTGGAATGTCAATGTCCGTAAGTATTGCATGACATGCGACCCATGTCTTCGGAATAAGACTAGTAACAAGAAGCCTGCTAGACTCCTCCAACAGCTTCCCATTCCTGGGACTCCATGGGAGTGCGTCAGCATGGACTTCATTACTGGTCTTCCGGACACGGCCCGTGGCCATGATGCAATACTAGTGGTTGTGGATCTTTTGACGAGGATGACACACTTCATTCCTACAACCACTGACGTGAACGCAGAGGAGACCGCTCGTCTCTTCTTTGAGGGTGTCGTAAAGTACCACGGCTTGCCGTTGCGCATTATCTCCGACTGAGATCGAAAATTTGCTAGTAAGTTCTGGCAAAAGATGCACGAGTACTTCGGCAGCGAGTCGCAAATGTCGACAGCGTTTCACCCTCAAACGGATGGACAAACAGAGCGCATAAATCGCACTCTGGAGTAGATGCTCCGCATGTATGTGGACCTTGCCATGCATGATTGGGACAAATTCCTAGCACCGGCAGAGTTTGCGGTGAACAACTCGGTGAACGAGTCCAAACAGTTCACACCGTTCGTGTTGAACAGTGGTCGGCATCCAGTGGTACCCTCTTCATTGGTGAAGAGTGGGAGTACAGGAGGGCAGGTTCCTTCCGCTCAAGCCGTTGCCGAGCGCATCGAATCCTTGTTACAGGATGCGAAGGGTCACCTTCAAGCAGCTCGGCAGCGACAAAAGGCATATGCCGACAAAGGTCGCCGGGAGGTGTCGTTTGACATCGGTGACAACGTGTTGCTTAGCACTAAAAACCTTCGGTTGAAGTCGCCAGGGGCAAGAAAACTTCTACCGAAGTGGATTGGGTCGTTTCCCATTGTGGCACGCATCGGACCAGTGGCATACCGATTGCTACTTCCACCGAGTATGAAGATACATGACGTGTTTCATGTGAGCCTACTGGCTCCATACACGGCAGAAGGAACCGTTCAGCCACCGCCAGCAGTCCTGGCTGCCGACGGCCAATACGAGGTCCTTCGCCTACTCCAGTACCGAGATCGTACTCTTCGGTCACGCGTTGTCAGGGAGTACCTTGTCCATTGGGCCGGTTGTGGACCTGAACATAATTCATGGGAGCCCGAATCTCGGTTGCCCACAGGGGTGGTCAACGAGTACTGGAGCGAGCTTGCAGCTCGCACAGATCGACGCGTGGCAGGAGGTACCACCTGAACGCGGGAAAAGTGAACAACATTCCCACAGGGCAGCATTCATGGACAGCGACCANAAGTGGGGAGGAATGTAGCGGGAGGGCCGGTTCGGCCCTCCCTCCTCGCTGATGCGAGGGGTGGTCGCGCACCACCCCTCGCGTCAGCGAGGGCTGGCCGGCGGCCAGCGATTCGCTGGCCGTCGGCCAGCTCGCTGCCGGCCAGCTGGACGGCCGGCGGCCGGCCAAGTGACCGGCCGGCCAGCCGCCAGCCGCCGATCGCGGCCTCAGCCGGATCGGCGGCTGAGAGGCCACGAGGGCCTCGAGGGCGAGGCCTCGTGGCCTCGTGCCCTCGTCCCCCCTCACCCTCCTTGCAAACGAGCAAGAGAGGACGAGGGATAGGGGGAGCGAGGGGGAGGTCGAAATAGCTGGCGCGAAATCGCCAGCGTGCCTCGCACATGACGATTTCACGCCAGAAGGACAAAACGAAAGTCGAAGTTCGTTTATGACGAACTTTGACGTAAAACAAACGGTATAACTCGTGCGAACACACGAGTTCGAGGTAAAAACCCCCGGTTTGGGTCCCAAAACCAGGGGTTTGGTTAAAAATGGAAATGGGCCTCCGGAGACTCGAAATATTCGAGTCTCCCTGCTCTGGGTCGTTGATGACGATTGCCCCTCAGTCTCGCGAAGGGGGTAAACCCCTGACGCAGACTGAGAACGCCATTCTGCAAACTCCGACGACGACTTCAGAGCAGGAGCTGGAGATCCAGCCTGTTACAACGTGGGACCAATAACATTCGGGATGAATCTATCTAAAGTGCCTATTTAGACCCTTCTCTTCACATGGAGTCGTGCCTGTCTATTTTTGTTCATGCCTGATATTTTGGCATGTCCTCGTAAAGAGAAAGCCTTGATTATCCAATCGCATGATTCCTTTATGCCCGAAACGACTTGTCAATAGAAACGATGGAGGGCACAGATGAAAGCGATTAATTTTGCTAAGTTATGTCTAGAAAAATGGTGCCAATCAAAGCATCAGCAACGTTGAACAATATCCATGTGGATTTGATTTCCACCAAAAGCTTGTTAATTGTCACAACTCATACTCGACGGACAACAGGCCATGTTGATGAAAGCACATGGATGAAAAGCCACATTTTGACTATAGAGGATTGTGACAACATGCAAACAAATGTACTCTTTGTTGGATTGAGGCAATAACTACGCAGGATTTTGATATCATAACTATGTAGTCAGTTTCACTTATAGAGGAGTCTATGTGAAGTTGTGGATTTTACCGTGATTTGTGTGGAATGTGCATGTGGGGAATTTCTACTGTACAAGCTAGAATATTCTTGGTTTTGTAGTCCTCAAGGGCATGTTCAAGCCCTGGACGTGTACAAATGGTTTGGCGTATCAAAGAAATGTGGCACTACCTCGACCACCTCCGTGGAGTTATAATTGAGGTTTGACAACAAGGCAATTGCCTCGTACATGATAATCTTGGGTAGTACAAAGCCTGCAAGGTTTTGCGTGAGCCGCTATTCAGACATGAAGTCAGTCACATAGCTCACATGCACTCTCGTGGAGAATTTACTACATCATCATCGTCACTTCCAATGTTGGACGGCACAAAACTACATCAGTGATTGGGATCGCTAGGACCGCCACCTACAACGTAGCAGCCTAGACCACTAGGACCGCTAGAGTAGCATTGCAAAAGGGAGTATCAACTATGGTTTCATCAACCATTTCCTAGTCTCTCCAACTCCATTGTATTCGCATCTTCTGTTTTGCACGTCTGCAAGCTACTTGGTCTTTGTACCAGACTAAAACCATGGTGCTATTAGAGTTTCCTGGAGGTTCCCTCTGACGGCCCACCAACTCTAGTAGAGTCTTGCTAGCGAGGAGGCTTGCTGACATCCCAAAGGCCTATCGAACCATACGACAGCTGACACGCCAAGACTCCTATAATAGGGCTCGACGCGTAACAAGAAGTTGTGCCTGGTTTGGGGCAGGCTCTGTCAAGTTTCTGTTGCTAAGGTGCTCATAGGCTGTTGTTAAGTTTGTACAGAATACTGCTATACTTTGTATTCTTGTAATACAGTCAAAGCTTCCGCATTCACTTCTCAGTAGTTGTACAAGCATTGCTTCGCATGCCAAAGGTCCTGGCACGACAGTAAGGCCAACCATGCCTTTGATGTGGTCATGCAAAAATCCAACAGTTTTTACAAACTTAATCCTTAGTGTTTGCATGTTTGTGTACACTTCCTCAAAATGTGTGAATTTGCCAACCGCCTTGCTCTCATCATGTGGGATTGTTTTATTGATGATTTGGCATGGAGCCAAAGTCCGAAGGAAGGATCAAGGATCCTAGTTACCCATGCAGGGCTCCTTGACAGCTAGCCATACACTTCAGACAACTTTTGAATTGGCACACCAGGTAGGCGATACTTGTTACGGCGGGTCTTCATGAAGATGTTCTTTGACCACGGTATGGATATACCTAAGAATGTACCCACGTCATTTTATATGAATGCACTGTTGAAACTAGCACTCGTTATCATCGTGTTCGGTTATCATCATGCCACTTGGCGTGGCGCAAACGTGCCACGCAAGTGGCGTGGCGCATTTGCACTTTCCTATACCAGTTAGGAGATATTTTCCCTTAAATTGTTTTACATGCATATTAATGCCATGTTCAACTCCACACCCAATGGAACATAAATAGGGAACACGATAACCCTCTTCAGAGAGTATCACATGTTAAAGAACTTTGAATATGTGACATCATGGATTGTTTTGCAATTGAGCGTGGAACCAAAACTGAGGCCCTCAAAAAGTCATCCAAATAGAGCGGGCGAATGGTTTCCGAAGTCATTTTGACTAAAAAGAACCGCATAAAAAATGATTGTAGTCATCATACCGCATGGTTGTCAGCATGCATCTAAGACCCCAATCGTTCCATGCGGCCCACCCGCATGGAAATGAGAACATGTTGAGTATAGGAGGAGTGACTCAAAGGAATTTCCATTACGATTCTTTTGTCATTTTTCCAGTACAATGGTGTTTACATGCTAAAGTCAAAGTGGAGTCCATCCTACGCAATTTTTCCTTTGTATTGAATCCTCGACACATGATTCCCAATTTCTCAAAATACGGAGAAAGTAATTGAATTCCATTTCAATGAAAGAAATGTCTCGTGTACTACAATTATCACCCCTTTCTTCAAATTGTCCTGATTCCTCTTCTGTCATAGAGGTTCCATGATCATGTACCTCATGATGCGTAACAAGAAGCGTAGATGATGTCTCATGTGTGAAATATTGTTATTCACATCGCATTTGTATTACAGTCACCCACAATAAATCACACACATCTGGTTTTTTACAATGGTCATCTGCATACAACTTGTGGTGTTTGTTGTGTGGTCCCATAGCTCTAACCACTACGAGGCATGTATAAGCTCTGGAAAATATTCATAAGCATTGATTTTTCTCCACAAAAGACTCATCACATGTATGTATCAACGGCATGGTCGGTGCTTCTTTTGCGTGCGTCATCACTAACATTTTGTCTCTTTGGAAGAAGTATAAAAGGGTTTCTGTACATCCCGCACAGTGCGTGGTTAACAAATTGTTATGGTGAAACCCGCTCCCCTTTGTCAGGAGCGTCTCTACGACCAACCAGCCAAGGTATCTTTGCACAATTTGTACAGTTCCGCACAATATTTCCCATGTCTTTCCGACATGATATTTTTCCCGGCATTGATACCAATGTGATATCGCCCTGTAACGCTATCACTATGTGCAATCCAATACTTGGACATTGGTATTCTCCAAGTAGAGCGACGGGTTCATGACCAATCATGGGTCTATCAGACCTCTTTCAGTACCCCTGGCTTGGTTGGTTGGACTCAGCCAAGCTCCACAAGGCGCATGCAACACTCACGCTATCTTAATCTCATGGTTTGAAGACACGAATGAAATAAAAAAAAAGGTTGCTGAGCACACCCTCTCCTCTCTAAAGATGGAAAATATCCTTGGAGGAGGCGACATTGGTCATATGACACGCACATTTACCGTCAAAGTCTGTCCTTATACACAATATACATGACATTTGTCTCAACAATAACCCGCTCGCTTCTAACACAAATAGGGTACCACAAGCTACCCATCATGTCCTATTTAAATGCATCTTATTTTCCTTGATAGTAGCTTAGATAGCCACCCCAACAACTGTGGATCCCATCGATGAACAAAGTGCTCATAATGTGGTATTCACCAAAGCAGCATACCATGATCACAGTCGATATGACACAAGTCTGGATGACACATTTTGGGTGTCCAATCCATGTAATCGTGATAAGAACTCCAAATCACATCCGATGACTTAAAAACAACCAGTTCCAAAATATTTCCCCTTCCATGTAACCACATCATAAGATGTGAGGCAATGCTACACCATGGCTTTGAAACGATCAAAACCCATGTACTAGATATTTGAGGAGTGCGATGTACTCCACTAGGGTATCGTGTCACAATGCCTCAAGTTCAAGACTTAACAAAATAACTTCGTTACAATCGTATGAGTCCCACTTAGACAAATCCGTTCATATCGACAGCAGGTTACAATGCACTAGTCATCACTTTTTCATAATGTTGGATAAGACTCGCTACCTGGACACTTAAACCACCGAGATCTAGGTATTGAGACGAGATTACCATAAACCAACAGGGTTCTAGGTCGTTTCCATGGTCATTATCTTTGCGTACACAACCAAGATTGTGGAATACTCCTAAACATGACATGATTGGATCTTGGAACCCTGTGAGATAGCCATAGTAGCCAGGAACTACGGTTGTGGAAAAGGATTATCATGTGTGTTCTACCAACATATACGTTTTCCATAATGGTGGATGTACGAATGCCACGAAAAACATTTCACACACACTTGTTTGTTAATGTCCATGACGTGTTCACTTGTCAAGTGAGTACAGGCTAGAGATTTCGCCCTCGAGCTTCATCTGTATTCAACATTCAATTTATGGCATCATCCGCCAAAAAGAGACTCGGGACATCTTTGACAACCGCTCGACAATCTCTTAAATCGTCGAGTACACGTAGAAGAGCCCCTGCTTGTATTTGATGCTTTTGTTTTCTAGTCTTTGGACCTGGTTTTATATTCAACTACAGTCTTTACCATCATTCTTGCCCACCACTTACCATGCGATGGGATGTTAGTGGGTTTTTCTCTATTTTTATTCAGGGACCTTGTAATTGGCACGTTCAACCATGGATCCATGTTCTCATCAACCACCACAAATGATGCATACATCATCCAACACATACTGGTGCATCCTGGTACATCCAAGTTCATCATTTCAAATAGATTCCGTTTCCAAGGCATATCATATCTCTCTTAAGGAATTTCTAGGCTCTTACAATACACAGAATATACAGTACTCACGATAGCATGTTCACACAACAAGTGTGATGAACATATGACAACATTGCCATCACACAACCTCCATTGTCAAGCCATCATGCTTGCATTAGAAATACTCACCTTATTTACGAAGGACTCGTGAATCTCATGCGACATAACACTATTGCCCCGTTTAGCCATGAATTATTGATGCATAGCAAGAAAAAATATCAATATCACTAAATGTAGCAATCCACATACTAATAGATGTCAAGTACTTGTTGTGCAGCTCCTTGTTGTTTTCTAGTACGTCGTTACCTTGTCATACTAAGATAATCTATCATTTTGCCTTGTCTTTTGTGTCTAATAACATCTAAAGCCTCGTAGTATGTGCCATTGACTGCCTCGATAAGTGGTGGCAAATGCACGATTCTGTCTGGCAAGTGCTTGACCCGGGTAGAGTTGGAGTTGGCTGATATGGAGCACCAGATGGAAAGGTGTCAGGTAGAAGAATCTCAATGAGTAATGGTGTTTGCATTTTCTTGATGATGAAAGTATCTATCAGCTTCTTTTTAAGTTTTGTACACTCGTGTCGTCATATCTTGAAGTTTGTCAAGCCAATTAGGATGCAATTGTTGGCATGGAAATTGGTGTACGCCTGATTTTTTTCACCAATTATCTTCACTACACCTGTTTCTTGGTGAGTTTCTAATGTGTATCACCCTACGTTATGTGGATGTCTCACCACTTGATGTCAACTCCCGGTATGTTACTTGAACTCCGCAAACCTATCGGGGCTACGAGTAGCCTGCCATACACTACTCAAAAAGATATTTTACCCATGCATGTGGAGATGACGTAGTTGTGTGTGAGCCAAGCGGTTGGTAGCTTGACCACCCAATCAATGCCATGTGGCTTGATTGGTGCGCTCCACCTGTCCACCATTATAGGAGTGGAAGGCCGTGGATAGCTAGATCGAGATGTCACAGCAAGCCACCATCTCTCACTCAAATCACCAGATAAACCGTCCAACCACAGTGCTTGTGATGGAGGAGGGGACATCATTAAGTCGGTAAATGTTGTTGACAAATAGTCGCAATCAACTGTGACTATTTCCATATTCAAGACGAAGTGTGACGATTTCAAGAACCGGTCAACCACCATGGGTTTTACATTAAAACCCTCTGGTGTTACAAACACACTTACCACGGAGCCCATTGATATGCCAGGCCAATAGTACCCAAAGCCAGCCCAGGGCTTTAGTTCATATTGTCTTATTGCGTCGGAACACTTCAGACATCCTACAGTCATTTGCAATGTCCATTCGCAATTTGTCCCACCAATAGTATTCTGTATTTCTAGGTGTATTATTTCTTTGCCACTGTGTCCACCTGGACCATTGTCATGGCACTCCCCTAGTAGAATCTCTCATAGCTCCTTGTTTGGTTGTATGATGTTGATGCGAGGATTCCTCGCCTCAAATATGGACCGTCAAAGTAGAGCATTACCTTTTCATGCCCACCAAGTACCTTTGATCTCTTCGCAAAGAACCTTACAAAATACGGGTCTCGTTTGACATGTACCATAACTATCTCAACCATCAAGTTGGGCTCCTGACTCTCAGAAATAACAAAAGGTGTTTTGATAAAAACACTTGGTTTTGTATTCAACGCTGGACTCAATGAACTACATCCATTGAGTATGTTGGAGATTTCAACTTGGTTGAGTCTTGAGGTATTTTTGCATGTGGTGGCCACTGCAAACGTCACATTGTCTACACTCCAAGTAGCATCACCACATCTTGAATGTGTGTACCAGCACTAGCATCAGCGACAGTACACGCGCTCAAGATGTGGCTGTGCTACTTGGTGTGTCGATGATGCGTTGCCCATAACCCGTCAAAACACGTTGAGGTTGAGGTGGTGGTCGTTGCTATGCCATTCACCACCACCACTTTCTATTACGATTCACATACCGGCATGTTGTGGTCCAAGACTCAATGAATTGGTGACCAAAGCTGCACTTTGATAAGTGTTCTTGTTGTTTAACTTCAAGGAACTTTTGGAGTTGTCCATGGCGCTCCTCTTTCGTATGGCTCTACACTTGGGCACCATTGAGATCCATGGTAACAAAGTATTAAAGTAATTCTAACTCCCACATAAACATCACCAAGGCATATCTGAATTTATAAATCATCACTATAGGATCAAGATTCCCATAGTAGGTGTTGAATGCCATCTTCTCGGTGTCCTAAGTAAACACACAAAGTGGTGATAACTACTTTGCTTGTCAATATTTTTGAGAAATACTTAACCGTATTTTTGTTCCGTTCTTTTATTTATAAAGTAGAGATCCAGTTGTTACTGGCGACTTGTTTCATCGCCGTGTAGTGGATGTATACTTGCATTTAAATGGTCGTCTTGTTTGCAGGAAATAACGAAGATGCATACGGTAATGTGGACGTCCTGACAAGCCCCAACCTAAGTATCCTGTCAGGATGTTTTCCAGCTTGGCCAACTTGTGCTAGCTCATCCCATGGGTTCCCTTGACCGTATATCTGTTTTTGAACTTTAGGTCTATCTCATTATTGATGATACGCTACACAGGTAAATCCCAAGGCAGCTCGCCAGGATATGTCCCTTCGACTTCTTTGTCATCAAGTACAAACCCCTTAAACATTGTCGCACACTTGCTTGGTGTCAAGACATTGGAGGATTTTGAGTCTGTTACTTTAGTTGCATGACCAGGCTTGACAATGTGCATTGTGTTGTGGCCATTGAGAATCCCTCAAGTGCTTCAACCCCTACTACTTCTTGTAACGTTTTCGACATTGTGGCCACTTAATCAAGAGTGGATAATACTTCCTTCTACTAATGTTGATGTAAAATACTCCACTGGACCAGTAAGCTTTTGAGTGGTGCCAGTAAAGGAAATCACGTCCAATGACGAACCTGTGGTTTCTCATTGGGCATGTTCTCCTAGTCGTAACATCATTGAGATCCTTTATTTGCACCCAAAGGTTTTTGCAAATTCAAGGAACTTGCAATCGACTATTAACGGTGGTTCCTTCAAGTTCTCTTGGTTTGGTCTTCAGTCCCAACTTCAAAGCAATATCATTCTAGAGGAAACCACAATAGTCCCATCATGTAATGATGCAAATACCTCCTTGTTACATTCTTAATCCCTTGATTACACTCGTAGTAGTATCACTTGCTAGTTGTACTCTTATTCCTCACAACATTTGTGATCGCAGTTACCCTTGCGACATTGATAGCCATTCAGATGGACGATTGGTTGGAACTGAATTTTACATGCCAATAGGAGCTGTATTGTCTACTCATGCCCCTTGCCTTGAACCAAATCCTCTGTTTAGTTCCAAATCTCCTCCCCTTTTTGACTTGCTACTGGTGCTTGTAAACGTTATGAAAGACTTGCTTGTCTCTCCACAATTCCATTAGAGTTGTTGGCCTCACTATGGAACAAGGTTGATCCTTATTGGGCTGGAGGTCTCCATTACCTGGGAATTTGCTCCACCATAGAATGAATTACGGCCTTGGAGTTGGCAATCATTGGATGCCTACATCCAAGCATTGCATCTAGCATTGTCGATCTGGTTATTTATCAAAATCATGCGTGGATAAATATTATAATTATCGATCTTAAAATAGCCTGCTCGGGGCCGATATAGTAGAAGCATTGTTCATTACGAACAATAATGTTGTTAATGATGCGTTTGTATCAACATTGTATGTTCTCGGCCACACGTGATAACAGCCAAAGTTGTTGGAACTTGTAGTGTACATTGGATACCTTGTATCACACTCCAAAATGTATGTGCGTGGTGTACACAGAGTTATTGGTGCTTGTTATTGTTGTTAAAGATTGTTGTCACATCAACATTGCCAGCTCAAGGAATCAGAAAATTATGACCAAATAAGTGGGTTGGGTGGTTTGAGCCACACATCCGCCTCCGGAATTCTCCTAATATCGTTAGATGTACATGATATTAGACCAATAACTTAGTGTCATCCCACTCGAGCGGGGCGATGAGCTCAGCTATTTTCTCATTTGTATTGAACCCAACAATAATGCAATGCACCTCTAAAGTTGTCAACCGCATTTGCATTATTGGTCCTTTGGAGCTTGACGATTGAATGGTTCAGGGACTGCTGGTCGGTTTTGGGGTTCACTAAGTGGGTTTCTTCTCCTCTTTGTGAGAATTACAACCAATGCACACACATTCCCTAGCCCCTCCATGGCTCTGGTGAGTTGTTGGAGTAGTAGTTTCATATGCTCTGGAGTCTCGACGGCCTCTAGATGCTATTCGTCGTCAATGCAAGCTTGTCGGCCAGTGCCTCCTCCTATGGTGTTATGCATAACCCCGGAGGGAGAGGCGAGTGGGTTTGCCGAGCCCAAGGGATTCATCATTGGGTTGAATGTTGGAGTCGTTGTTGCTGTGCTAGTCGCTGTTAATCATGTTCCTGCTGCTGCCTGGTCACTTGAAGGGAGAACCGAATTCATGTTACAAATTCTCTATTGCCAAATTCTTTACTAGATTGTTGTTACTTGCAGCCGGATATGCTTGCTCCTTTCACCGTTTCATTACGAAGCCTAGCAACTTATTGACCGCGTGAGGAGCACAACACTTGTGAGGGATCGTTGCATAGGAGTAATTTATTTGGTCATTCTCCATCACCGTTGTGCTCTCATTACAGTGTTATGCAAAGGAGAAATTGGATGGTGCGCAAGTTGAATATGGGAAAAGAAAATGTGGAAAAAAGGTTTAGGCCGATACATGGGTCCATTTGGACGTCCTTACCTCTGGTCCTATCTCCGGCCGATGACGACCCGACCATAGCTCAGGGTCCAGTGACATCCCACGCAGGCCAAGTATGCCAGTTCGTCCTGACATAGGCAAAGGACCAGGTGTGCCACTAGGGACATCTAGAGGCCTCCTAGCTATGTTATTAGCGATATGGCAATGCGGTCCACTCCGTTGAGGCACTAGCATGCAAGGAAATTACAATAACAACAAGAGTTTGCGTGAGAGAGATGCACATAGTTTCACAAGCTTGAATAGCTTCAATGTGTGGAGCAGAATGGCAAGTAAACTGCATGCAACATAAAGACCTGTTGTGGTGCAAAGCAGGTCGGTTTGCCCTATATCCCAACCCAAAATTATTCATTTAGTAGTAACTTAGTGCACATGCACTCAAATATAAAACCGTCCAAACCTCAATATACATAGAGTTGAGAGAGACACAGAGCTCACGGAAAAGCATGGATGTGGCATCAATTCACAGACATACACCGTAAAAAGATGCAGATCAGTTCCAAGGCTAGTCCACATAGAAAATCCAAGAGGTTGTGAAAAAGGGGCAGAGTGCCTCAACAAGTCTCCCGGGCACTGTGGCAGCTTTTGAGTAGTTGCGAATGGGTAGATAACCACCCGATGGTGCTTCGATGCCAGCTTGGTCTGAATCAAGGGTCTCCACATGCATGGAAACGGTGAAGTGATCACAAGAAAACTTTTTGTATAGACAGGAAACCTAACGTCACATGACTCCCCCGTGAACCCATGGTATGTATGTCCATACACGTGTATAATTGGCATGAGTGCACAATGTGATGCCTAGCAACCCATGCACGCACGCCCCACTGTCTGTCACCATAAGATCACAGGCGAAGCCAAATGAAACAAATGACCACTGAAAAACTTCTGTGTACCAATGCCTTGTTCTGGCATTCAGCCTGTCGCATGTTCTTTCCGACGCAAATGACTGATATCAATTATCCCTCCAACAAGTCAAGCACATAGTGATTGTCAATAACAATGTGCTTTATACATGGATGAAGTACACAAGAAGTATGCACAGTACCAAGAGCACTCTGGTTACCACAACATAAACTAATGAAGGTACAGACCTTTACAACTTGCAAGTCAAGCGTTGTAGCCACGACACATCATCAACATAAACTTTGATAGCATCATACGCTACCTTTGACAAGCTACATGAAGTGGGACCCTGTTTGACCCTATGCCATGAAATATTGGCTCCAACCAATAGGAACATGCATCTATATCGACTGTGCCCATTTGGACTCCAAGTCTATTACTCGTTTGTGGTGCCATTGACTACCACCAAACACTACCAACACAGCACAGTCCAGGGTATGGCATGGAAATCACATACCATGCTGAAACTCATATCCACTCAATTTTTATATTACAATGATGTGCTTCTCGTATTCACCAAAAAGCGGGTGTTTGTTTGTTTTATTAGGCTCGTCCATAAGGGCCAGGCGGGTGTTTCATGCTTCCCATAATCGCCCATCATACTATGATCCAGCTCGACACCGTCGCTTCAACTCCAAGTTCATTACCTCAAACTTTGGTGTTTAGAAGTTCGAGTGCAAAAACTCGGGCCGCGGTTAGATCGCCATAGCTCAAGGACGTCATCGCACTTCACAAACACACACAACGTTACATGTTTATTTAGTCTAGGGACCTAAGTAGGCTCTATGAATTCACATATAGGGAAGTTAATATGTTGACCTCACTTGTCCCCGATTGTTAAAAAATAAGAGTGACAAGACCGCGGGCAAAAAATTGACCTGTAGGGATAATTGAATGAGTGATTCAGCCAAATGGTTCATAAGTAGTCGAATGACCCATGGGAAAAAAGTGAACAATTATTTTGCACAAATATGAGTTTCATTACAGTAGTATATCACTTGTGAAGCCCCACGAAGGGCTCTCGTCCCATGGCACTCTGTTAACCGTGCAAGGAGGTTGATGGTAGATGCAATATTATACCGAGTGGTCGTGGCCAAGCAAATTAGAGAGCCAATGAGTCGAAAGTACAGGGACACATCCAGTGTGTTCTCCAAATGCAGTGGCTCATCCACCGCGAAAGGATCCTCTCTATCTTGTGTGATGGATGTGGGGGGTGTGGAAATTACACCAAGGAGGTTAATGAATCGCTTCTCCACAATGTGGGAGTACATTGTGTGGTGCAAGGACAGTATTCACCGTCGGCAGTGATGAAAAATATCCATCTCGAGTAATACACCTATAGGACCAAGGTCCATCTTGAATGTAGCCTATGGGATCCCCTTGGCCTCCTTTGCAACCTCCATCAGAGGAGACACACCGAGGAGGTCATTAACATAGAAAATTTTATTGGTGAAGTGTTCACCTGCTCGTAAAAGGAATCCAGACAGATCGCAGTGCGCATAGACAGCACGAGTCAGCGTGCCCATGATACCCTTGTTCCAACATCTAAATGATTGCCCGAGGCTGTACAAGGACTTGCACAAGCGTGAGACATTGTCACCAACATTAATGCTAGGTGGCTGAAACGTGTATATCTCCTCTCATATAGTTTTACGGAGGAATACTTTCTTCGCATCCATCTCCTGGTCGTGCTGGGGCAACGATGCTGAACAAAGAAAAAGCTATGAATAGATTGCCAACGGATACAGAGGTGTCAATAAAATAGATACCCTTAACTTGTTTGAACACCTTGGTTATCAAGCTAGCCTTGCAACAATTCAGTGAACCGCTAGGCTTCACCTTCTTGAGAAACACCCACTTGCCCAGAAACGACCTTCTCCACAGGTAGAAGGTCTGAGTAGACCAAATTCAACGGGCGTACTGCCCAAGAGGTGGAGTCATGGTAAGTGCAGCAATGCATCTTACTTTAACACAGGGAGGTAGTCAATACATGATGGCTTCTTAGTGGAAGGTGCATCAAGATGAAGATCTAGTTGTGTTTAAAACAAGCTTGGACACTATGTCCAAGCTCACACTGCAAAGCATACAATGCATAGAATACTAGTGTGTGCAGGAAGTTCTCCATAATGATATGGAGGATGATTGGCTCTTACAAGGGAGGAAGAAGTGTTGATGTATCAGTGCGTGGCAATGCAGAGCCTCTTCCAAGCCTCCAATACTCTAGTACATGATGTCCGTGTCCCTCCACATGTTGAAAAACCACCACCATTTTGTTGTGGTCCTTCATGGCTTCTCTCTCACCAGTCATAGCCATTGATGGAGGGGGTGTCTTATCCCTTTAACCAGCTCAAGCACATCCTTCTTGCAAAGGTGAGCTTCAGGTTGTCACCTCAAAGAAAGGAAGCCCATCCCATCAACATGTAGGATGGCAGAGATGCTCTCTTGCCTGGGTCTTGCCATGACTTAATGTTATAAGCATGGATATAGATAAACTTGGAATCCTTTGAAGTCTTGGGACCATAGCCCGTATGGCCGGAGGTGTGTGTGAGCCATGAGGAAACCACGCTGACCTGATTCGTGCTCCTAGCTGCATAAGGGGGACTGGGGTGAGAGAGACCGATTGCTCCAAGCATGAAAACTGTTATGGGAGCCGCCGGTCGAGGCGGTGATTAGGCAGTCACCATGCTGAAGTCAGATGCATGTTTTGATGCTCCCATTGTATTCTACGTAAAAAAAATACGAAATCGACCCAAGAACCGGGTCATTTGGCGCAGGGACGAGAAAGATACGGCCGTGCAAAGGTGGGAGGCGCACCTCCAGAAAACAGGAGACGTACCGGTTCGACCCCGAGCACGACGGAGCGACTTTCTCGCCCACTGTAGCCGAAGTGCCCCTATATGGAAGCTTAGCCAATGAGGCAAGGTTCATTGGGGTCCATGGGTGCTTCGGGATGGCGGCTGGAGCTGCATTCACAAGCAAGGGCGCTTCGGGCAGCCGTGACCCCCGCTGGCGGTGCTTCCAGCGGCCGTCGCGCGTGGAACACTCAAACGGCTATAACTTAGCCGTTTCTTCATGGATTGAGGCGTTCTTTGGTGCGTTGAAAAGCTCATGGCACGTACTACATGATGCATGTGTTATTTGTATGAGTGCGTCTTGATAGAGGGCCTCGGAGCGCTGAGTAGCTTTCGGCTGGCTCACAGGGGCTGGTACATAAAGAAGCCTAGGGGTTCTTCCAGGCATGCCAATCTTACCCAGAGACTCTGTACATTGCCTTGTACTGATCTATCAAGTCTAAGGATTCATTCCTTTCCCAACTCTCCTTGTGTTCCAAGCATTGCCTTACACACGTCCATTCGATCCTACAAGTCTTCAGTAGCGCACCTTGGTGCAATCGCCGCCGGGAGAGTCGCACGGCGGGAACCCCAGTCAGTAGCAGCGGTCTTACTGCTAGGAGAGGGTCGTGCGACATCTCAAGGGTTGGCCCACACACCAAGGGGTCGAGGGTGGGAGGTTTATCCCAAGGACCCGGCGTGTGACCGTCACGCTGGGCGCTCCTCGGTTCACATTTGGTATCAGAGCGCATGGATGTTCGCTCGGTGTTGCGCGGACTCAAGGGAGGCAACAGATCTGCCACAACTGCGTTTGGTCATAATTTTTTCGTCACAATCGGAACTATGGCGGCAGCGGCATACGACCAGACCTACCTCATGGAGAAGATCTGGCGTGCTCTTGACGAGTTGCCTTCAAGAGAACCAGCAGCTGCGTGCGGAGGTTGAGACGAGGTACGTCGGCCAAGGGAGCAGTGCATTGGGGGATGTTGCATTGGCATCCGCACTTGCCTTTCGGCGGCCCAAGTCGAAGGAGCCGGAGTTCTACACCGGCAAGGGCAGTGCGTGTGAGTGGCTGTTCATGGTGAACTCGTACTTCACGGCGTTGGGCATTCCCGTGGGAGAAGATGCCACAAAACTGGAGTATGCGCCTATGCTACTCCGGGGAATGGTGCTACAGTGGTGGTCGGCATTGTGCCGGCGGAACGCCGCTGGGTTGTCGGATAGGCTGGGGCCCGGGCAACGGTTTCAGCCATTGCTCAGTCTATCGCTTGGACAGGAAGTGCAGCTCGGTTCGCGGGCGTTGACGGAGAATCTTGAGACGTGGGAGCAGTTCGAGACGATGCTCCAGGCGCGTTTCGACCTCCTCAACGACAGCCGGTCGCACGTGACAAGATCAAGAACGTCAAGCAAGGCGGATCGGTCCAAGACTACACTACACGCTTCATGGCCTTGGCGGCGCAGATTGACGACCTCTCGGTCTCAGAGGCATACGACCGCTACCATGACGGCTTGAAGCCGCACGTCCAACGTGAACTCGCGGTGCTCGGGTTGCGGACCTTTACGGAGTTGGTCTCGGCGGGGGAGCGCATCGACGCGGTAAGCTACAATACGCGCCGGGCCAGCTATGCAACACAACCACGGGTGGAGAAGCCGGGTCAGGCTGTGCCCATGGAGGTGGATGCAATCCAAGCTGGGCAGCGGGGCGCGGGCAGACAGCAAGGACCGAGAGGGAAGTGCTGGGCTTGTGGTGAGGAGGGTCATCGCAAGCGAGATTGCCCCAAGCGCAAGGCACAACAAGGAAACGGGCAGCAGCAGTGAGGAGGGGACGACCTACTTCTACAAGTCTTTTGTCTGCAAGGGAGAGCACCAGCCCTGAAAGGCTTTTGCCAATTAAGGAGTTGCCTTAAGTGTTGTTGCAGAATGAAGGTGAGACCCGGTAGTTTCCAGGAATCATCCTGGAGCTGGTTCTTGAGATCCCGGAGGGGAGTTTAAAGGGGTGGAGGAAGCTACGTGGACTGCTAGACGGCGGCGCGAGTCATACCTTCTTCAACGACATGTTGGAAACAAGGTTAGAGCTCGCACGGCAGCTGGGGATGTCGGCCAAGTCGCGGCACGTGTCCGGAGTGGTGGAGTGCGGCAGGCCTCTCGTCAAGCACAAGATCCGTATGGGTGAGTTGGTGTGCGACATGGAGTTCCACACTTGCCCTATGGATGATTACAATTGCTTGATCGGCCGGGATTGGTTGCACGCTTGGAATCCGGAGGTGGATTAGAGGTACAACCGGGTGGTCGTGAAGGCGGGCGGGAAGAATATCACTTTGTCTTTGTGGCGGAGTGAGGGGAAGGAGTCGGAAGTGGTGGAAGCGGGGAAGCAGCTGTGCGTCATCAACTTGCAGTAGCAAAAGCGGTGTGAGCGCAAGGGTGGCTAGGTTTACTTGGCATGGGTGCATCCACAACAGGCAGCAGAGCAGCGGATTGCAGCGGTTGAAGCAGCGGAAGGGCAGCCGGTAGAAGGCTTTGGAGCTCAAGAGTTGCCTCCCGGTGTTGGGGAGGAACTCAAGAAGTTCGGGGACGTTTTTCCGGAGGAGTTGCCAATGGGGTTGCCATCGCGGCGCGACATCAACCACAAGATCAAGGTGGTGCCAGGTTCGTCACCAACGGTGCGGTCTTACAACCGCATGAGCGACGCGGAGCTTGCGGAGCTAAAAAAACAGTTGGGAGAGTTGGTAGACCAAGGCTTCATTCGACCATCGGTGTCTCCATATGCGGCGCCAGTGCCGTTCGTCAAGAAAAAGTCCGGAGAGCTGCGGATGTGCGTGGACTACCGGGCACTCAACAACATCACGGTGAAGAATCGCTACCCGTTGCCACGGGCCGAGGAGTTGTTCGACCAGCTTCGAGACGCGCGTTTCTTCAGCAAACTGGACCTGAGGTCGGGGTATCACCAAATCCGCATTGCGGAGGAGGATGTGGAAAAAACCACGTTTCGGACGCGCTATGGACACTTTGAGTATATCGTGATGCCTTTTGGGCTAACGAATGCTCCTATTACATTCATGGCATTGATGAACCGGGTGTTCCATCCCTACTTTGATCAGTTTGTGGACATCTTCCTCGGTGACATCCTTGTCTACTTGCAGACGATGGAGGAGCACCAAGAGCACCTGCGGATGGTGATGGATGTACTGAGAAAGGAGCGGCTGTTTGCCAAGCTCAGCAAGTGTGAATTTGCTAAGCAGGAGGTGGAGTTCCTCGGGTACATTGTCAGCGGGAAGGAAATCCGCATGGACCCAAAAAAGGTGGAAGCAGTGAAGGAGTGGCCAGAGCCGGCGTGCGTGCGTGACATCCAGGTTTTTCTAGGATTTACGAACTACTACCGGAGGTTTATCCGGGGACACGCGGCAATGGGAGCACCCTTGACAGACTTGCTCAAAAAGGGGCGTCAATGGGAGTTGGGTGCGAAGGATGGCAAGCCTTTGGTGCAATGAAGGCTGGTATGTGTCAAGCCCCGGTGTTGGTGCATCCGGACACGAGCAAGGAGTACGTGTTGGCGACGGACGCAAGTGATTACGCAATCGGCGGGGTGCTGATGCAGGACCAAGGGAAGGGGTTGCAGCCCATTTCATACTACTCCAAGAAGCTGAAAGGGGCTAAGCTAAACTACCCAATCCAAGAGAAGGAGATGCTCGTGGTGGTCCAAGCCTTCAAGCAATGGAGGTGCTACCTTGAGGCGCGACGGTGTGTGGTGCACACGGACCACTACGCGCTCAAGTACCTCAAGTCACAACCGAACCTGGGTCGTCGTCAAGCACGGTGGATGGAGCTGCTGGAGGGCGGTTTCGACTACGAGATCCAGTACAAACCAGGAAGGATCAACCCAGCGGACCCGTTTTCGCGTCGCCCGGACTTGGGCGTGCATGCGATCACGGTGCTGGAGGGATCTCCAATCATCTGTAGTCTGTTTGCACACGGGTATGCGGAGGATGAGGACTTTGCTGAAAGGACGGTGAAGGGGTGCAAGTGGGAAGGGAAACCAGATTGTGGTGCCGCGGAGTGCGTTATTGCGGCAAGCGCTGTTGGAAGAGGCGCACGACTCGCACTACAGTGGTCTTTCGGCCACGACAAGATCTTCAATATGCTTGCGCACCAATATTGCTTGGCGACGATGGGAGCAGATTGCAAGGAGTACGTGAGCAGCTGTGACACGTGCCAAAGAATCAAGTCACGGAGGACGCGGGCGCCAGGGGAGCTGCAGCCGTTACCGGTGCCGGAACGTCCGTGGACGGACATCTCACTTCATTTTGTGGGGGGTCTTCCACGGAATGCAACGGGCCACACCATGGTGCTGGTGGTGGTGGACCGGTTCAGAAAAATGGCGCACTTTATTCCATGTGCGGAGAAGGTCACGACAGCAGAGACGGCTCAACTCCTCTTGCAACACGTCATCAAACGGCACGGAGTGCAGAAGTGCATGGTCTCAGACCGCGACCCGCGCTTCACCTCCCGGGTTTGGGAGGAACTCTTCAAGAAGCTCGACACTCATGTGGCTCTTTCATCGGCCTACCATCCCCGAACCGATGGCCAAACTAAGCGCACCAATCAGACCATGGAGCAGCTGTTGCGGGGGATCTTGGAGCCGTATGGCAAGGGATGGGAATGCAAGCTCCCGGTGGCTGCGTTTGCCTACAACTCAGCTGTGTATGCCTCTACGGGGCAGTCTCCCTTTGAGGTAGTGTATGGGGTGCAGCCTGCATGTCCCTCAGACATGGCAACGGGATCGGACCTACCTGCAGTGCAGCAGTTTACAAATGGCTTCACAGAGGTGTGGCGCGGTGTACGCGAGGCGCTACACAAGGCGTAGCAGCAGATGAAGCAGCAAGCGGACAAGCACCGGACAGTCGAGGAGTTCTTGGTGGGACAACAGCTGCTACTGAGCTCGCGGTACTTGCAGCTGGTGAGGGTAGGCAGCGACAAGCTCAAGCCTCGGTGGGTGGGTCCTTTTCCGGTCAAGGAGAAACAGTCCGCGGTGAGCTACGAGTTGGAGCTGCCGGACCACTATGGGATCCATCCCATGTTCCATGCTTCTCTTCTCAAGGTTTACAAGGAGCCGGATGCACAGTTTGCGGCACGGGGACAGGCTCGTCCTCCACCGGTCTTGGTGGAGGGTGAAGAGGAGTATGTGGTAGAGAAGATTCTCGGGTACCGTCGGCACCGTAACGGGTGGCAGTACCTGGTGCAATGGCTCAGCTATGGGCCTGAGCACAACTGCTAGATCCCCGAAGCTGATTTCCACAAGGGCGGTGCTGTCAACACGGTCCTCCGAGCGTACCAGGAGCGCACCGGGACGGTGCGTCCTCGGAGGGGGGGTGATGTTAAGGGAGCCACCGGTCAAGCGGTGATCACGTCATCATGCTGAAGTCAGATGCATGTTTTGATACTCCCATTTTATTCTATGTGAAAAACCGTACGAAATCGACCCAAGAACCGGGTCATTCGGTGCAGGGACAAGAAAGATACGGCCGTACAAAGGTGGGAGGCACACCTCCAGAAAACAGGAGACGTACCGGTTCGACCCCGAGCACGGCGGAGCGACTTTCTCGTGCACTGCAGCCAAAGCGCCCCTGTATGGACGCTTAGCCAATGAGGCAAGGTTCATTGGGGTCCATGGGCGCTTCGGGATGGCGGCTGGAGCTGCATTCGCAAGCAAGGGCGCTTCGGGCGGCCGTGACCCCCGCTGGCGGTGCTTCCAGCGGCCGTCACGCCTGGAGCACTCAAACGGTCATAACTTAGCCGTTTCTTCACGGATTGAGGCGTTCTTTGGTGCGTTGGAAAGCTCGTGGCACGTACTAGATGATGCATGTGTTATTTGTATGAGTGCGCCTCGATAGAGGGCCTCGGGGTGCTGAGTAGCTTTCGGCTGGCTCATAGGGGCTGGTACATAAGGAAGCCTAGGGATTGTTCTACGCATGCCAATCTTACCTAGAGACTCTGTTCATTTCCTTGTACGGATCTATCAAGTCTAAGGATTCACTCCTTGCCCAAATCTCCTTGTGTTCCAAGCATTGCCTTGCACACGTCCACTCGGTCCTACAAGTCTTCCGCATCGCACCTTGGTGCAAACGCCGCGGGGAGAGTCGCACGGCGGGAACCTCAGTCACTAGCAACGGTCTTGCTGCTAGGAGAGGGTCATGCGACATCTCAAGAGCTGGCCCACACACCAAGGGGTCGAGGGTGGGAGGTTTATCCCAAGGGCCCGGCATGTGACCGTCACGCCGGGTGTCCCTCGGTTCACAAAAACGGACTTGGCTATGGGGGTCACATCATCACGCCAATCAGTTAGCTGACCGATTTGATGTCAGTGTTGATGATTAGTGTTATTCATACTACGAAGACTGAGTCAAAGGTACAACCTTTGCCATACATGTAAGCAACTTACATGCCATTTAGAATGGCATGTGATGTGGAAAACTCCACACTTGGATCCTCGTGCCACTCTATTGGTAGTTTGATTCTAGCTCAAGGTTCCTGAAACTGGGGATAATCCTACTTTCCTATACCTACAATTATCTTTGAAGAAAAGGAAATCATTATCCTGAAGGAATACATCATAAAAGAAACCATCTTGTACTTTCTAGGATGGTTACACCATCTGGAAGAACCTCTCCATCCTAGAATCTTCCAACGACTTCTTTAACCAACAATAATTCATCTAGAAAATTTCAAACCTACCAGACAATGTAGCTGTCTTTGCCTCAAGAGACCAAAACATTTTTAGAGGCTGGACATGCACATGGGTCCTTCACTTCACTGGAGGATTTCTTAAACAACTGAGCCACTCTCCCATGACCTTTAGAGGTCCACTCATACACTATAGTTGTTATGACCAGGGGCACTGTTGCAACAGATATAGGCCAAAAAACTACTCAAAGTTTGTGAGCTGCTCCTTGGCAGGAAAATGTAATAGCATACTACAATTTGGCAGTAATCATAGGAGGGAAGAAGGTGAAAGAGGGCGGGGAAGAAGGAATTGTTTCAACCGTCACTAGTAAGGGAAATGGAGAAGGTGTACTACACCTGGAAAATTTTCGCACCTCTTGGGACAGTGCACCACGCTACAAAACTTCCAATTAATGCTCGGAAAGACAACAATGATGAAAATTATAGAGTTGCTACAAGCGAAGTAGCTACACCGGTCTTATTTCATTTGCCCTTAGCACTATAAAAGAGATATTTTATCTCCTTCATCATCATCTCTCTCTCTCTCTCTCTCTCTCTCTCTCTCTCTCTCTCTCTCTCTCTCTCTCTCTCGCTCGCTTTCTCGCTCACTCTCCCCCCTCTCTCCACTTTCCGCGACAAAGTCTTTATCAATGACTGCTACTCGTCACCAGGTATGCTTGCTATGTTCACCGCTGTCATGGCAAGGCATGTGAATTTCTGAACGGTGGAGATGCATTGAAGACGTGTGGGAGGTTGTCGTCTTGTAGTTAATGCGCCGAAAACCCCTTTAGCGTCGTTGCACCCTGATACTGATTGTTACACTAAGCTGAATGTGGGTAGTTCAAAGGGATGTGGTACAGAACAAATGACAAAGTGAAGAATTGGGACACACTTCCTCTTGTGGTCATGGGTGTAAAGTGCAGGCTGGTCAAGCGAGTGGAGACAATGCATGGCGAGTGTGCGGCATCCGTGGTAGTTTCCTCGTCATCCACCGAGATATGCTCCTACGCACTCGTCTCCACCCTGGACAAGTGACCCACGGTACCTTGTACTTGTGCTCATCCATGGATACCGTGTCATGGAAAAACATGCACTATTGCTATGGAGTAATAACTCCATAGCAAGCATACCTGGTGACGAGTAACAGTTGGCGGCTCCAAGGAAACCTTTCATGTTGCGATGGAGGGAAATTACACTTGACGAGAACCTAGTCTTTGATGGATATGGGTGCTATGGATTAGTACAATCAGCAACATTTTTGGACTTGCGCAAAGCCATGGAATATCTTGCGTGACTCCTGATAATGGTAGCAACATGCCAAACGGGGGAGGAAGTTGCAGAGAAAAAGCAAAGTGGGGAAACGGTAGCTGGTAGGAGTATACGACAAATATCCTGTCCGCTATGAAAATTATTCATCTGAGCGGCATCCATGGTCACAAACAAGGGTTACTGTGATTGCAAAGTCTGATGGGGGGTACGAGGTCGACCAACTAGTTAAACTGCTACGAGTGCAACCGAGGGGTTGTAAGCGTTGCGGAACGGAACCTACACTGTTGGACCGTGGAGCTTATTACATATTCATAAGCAATAGCATGGCTCATAAGTCGTGTTTGTAGACCAAACAAGAGGTGCTTGGAGGAAAAAGTGCCAACAGCAGACTGCAAATCCACCGACTTTGCAAAGCGCATTGAATGCAAATGAGAAAATTCCACGACGTAGTCGTTTGAAAAAAAAAAGTGATCACAACGCCATCCTTGGATGATATCCTCTATACTGACACAACTTGCATGTAGGCGGGAGCTGCACAAAATTATACGATCACATTTTTGGAAAAGGAGACACCTGCCTCTAACGAAGTGACTCGTATTGCAGTGACCGTTGTATGAAGCAGTAGAGGTGGAACCAAAGAGGAAGTTCTATCAGTCGCAAAATGCCAACCGACATCGCTAGACATGGCAAAGAAATACCTACGACGAGGATGAAAAGCATGGCTACTTCAAGTGGATGAAATAGATGCATTAACGTTTATAACAGCAGAAGCAACCACATGAGCCTTAACACTTGACAAGTTTATGACCATCATGGGATAGTTTGCACCATTTATTACATCGTTTGAAGGGGTTACTTGAGGGTTACTTGTACAACAAAACATCCGCCACCAGGTAGGCCTGAAGCTGGGAAGTAGACGGGTGGTAAAGGGGACATAACGGATGAGCAACCACGAGCTGAGCAAATTAGGGAAGAAAATGGACAAGATAATCGGCAAATGGTTCATCAGGCCATCCACATCACCCTACGCGGCACCCACAATTCTTTTGGAGAAGGAGAACCTGTGAGATGCTGGTGTACGTGGGTTATCATATGTCAAACTTCATCACCATCACAAACCGCTACCTTCTCGTGCTAGTAGACAAATTATGTGACAAGCATCAACGGACAAGAATCTCCACCAAAATCGACCTACGCAATAACAACCATCAGATCCTCATATATAATGAGGAAATCAAGAACACAATGTTTCACACAAGAGGCATGTACTTCAAGTTCACGATTATGCCATTTGGAATCACAGTTCTCCTTGCAATATTTGTGGCTAGAATGAAGAATGTTTTGTTTGACGTATATCTTAATGACCCTATGGTGTACAACCACACCCTTGAGGAGCATGATTGACATCTTTGAAAATTTCTTGAGGTTATACAAAGATTGTAATTAGGGAAAGCTCTCGAAACATTAATTGGGTTGTCGTTTGATGTAGTTTTAGAGCATTATCATCTGCGTTGGGCGGATCACCATGGAACCATAGAAGGTCGAGGTGGTCACTGATTGACCAAGGCCGACCAACGTTCCGGACATCCAAGTAATTTCTGACTTTTGTAATTACCATCGTCGATTTGTAAAGCAGCGAGTTTGAGTGCGAGCACCTTTATTGGAGCTCATTCGTAAACATACCCAGTGGATTCGGAAGATCTCAAATATTAAACATTGAATTATTTAAATCCTTACGATTGGCACATCCAACGGTGGAATAAATCATGGCTACTGAAATGTCTGATCTAGCCATCGGGGTAGTTTTCCTTCAAGACAATGATGGTGGGGAACAATTGGTCGCAAACATGTAACAAAAACTACACGAGTCGGAAATCAACCATGTGGTACACAAAAAACAAATGTTTGCACTTGTGTATGCATTCAAGACGTGACGATGTTACACAGAATGCTGGCGATGCGTCATGCGTACCAACCACCACGTAATCAAACATCTCAAGACTCAATGAAACATGAGCCATCAAAAACTTGATGGATGGAGTTCTTTGCGTCCAAGTTTGACTATGATATCGAGTACCAACCGAGAAAAAACAATTATGGCAGATTGCCTCAG
This sequence comes from Penium margaritaceum, assembly GCA_023375785.1. Lineage (NCBI taxonomy): Eukaryota > Viridiplantae > Streptophyta > Zygnematophyceae > Desmidiales > Peniaceae > Penium > Penium margaritaceum. Next base: position 78,698 of record SZWC01006347.1, on the reverse strand, counting down.
TCGGATTTCAAGATTAACCCATTTCTCGTTGAACAAAACCCGTACCTCGCGAGGTAATTCACAAAGAGCAACGAGGAGTTTGGCAGGAACGACAAGACCAATGTTTGCATGGATGATCCCTATGAGCAACAACGGTCCTATTGCCAGGTCACCATACCGTTGTACGATGAATCGTGATGGATGCTATTGGAACAGTGCCACGACAGTGGTCTAGGTGGACACTTTGGCAAAGATAAGACGCAAAAGAAGTTGACAAAGTATTACTGGTGGGACTGGATGGAGATCAACCTGGCAAACATTTGCAAACTGAGTGACACCTGTTAGCGGTAAAGGTCATGCCATACGAGGCCACAAAGATTGCTCCATCTGCTCCCCAGTGCAATGGTGCCGTGGATTGACATGAGCATGGATTTTGTGGCGTGGTTGTCGACCACTCCGAAAGGATTTGACACCATCCCTGTGGTTGTGGACTGATTTAAAAAGAATGTCACATTTCATCCTGGTAATGACCACCATCACTGGAAAGGGAACCACACGTCTCATTCTAGTTGCACAGCTTCACAATATGTCACACATCATCACCAGCGATATCAACGGTCACTTCAGTATCTATTTTGTAAGGAGTCGATGATGCATTGTGTAGTTGGATCCAGCTTTAAATGACGTTCCATCCCAAAACCAATGGGTAGACCAAGCGGGCCAATCAGATGATCGAACAACTCCTCCGTACTCAAGGTGAGCCGCACGGAACCAAGTGGGTGTGAAAACCGCCAACCGCCATACTCGATTATAACTGCGCAATTCCAACCACAACGAGTAAAATCCTATTTGAATTGGTCTGTGACAAACTCTCCGCCATACCTACATGACTCCAGAGCAAAAGTAGTATTATCGCGGTTGATATCCATCCGCAACGCTCCTTTGGCCATTGGGACAAAGCATGACAGACTTTCGCGAGAACACAAGCAGCTATGGATCGAGAAACAGACCGACATCGTATCAATAATATGCGCAACCCCTGGGATTACGTCACACTAAACTCAATTAACATCAAACCCTGAGGATAAGACTTTCCAAAGCTCAAGTCCCGATGGTTGGGACTGTTTGTGGTCGTGCGTAGGCAATCCCTAGCCATTGCTCACGTTTGCATGCTAGTCAAGATGGCCACTCCTTTATCACTCCTTTATACCAGTGAGCTCAAGCTCTACTATGACCCCGGCAAAAAAAAATGGATGAGACGTGGCTCCTCCGCCTCTTAATCAAGCGGACGGAGATACGGAATACGTGATTAAAAAATCCTCGGTCGTCGTTACAATGAAAAAATACTCGAGTGCCTGGTCAAGTGGCACGGCTACGATGCCACGCACAATAGCTGAGAGCCATACGACAACCTCCAAGACGTTGATCATCGTATCAAAGGCTAGTACAGGCACACTAGCCTACATCGTCTACCCCACCAAGATATCGCACATGAAAGGGAGGGTAAGTATTACATCCCAGAAGTACATGACTTCCTAAACTTTGTAATTGGGTGTTTCTCCCTTTCCATTCATAGCCCACCGCGTGTGGACCTTAAGATTTTTATGCCGTTTGGAAAAGAACATTTTGGCAACCTGCCCTGGTCCCTGGTGTTTTGTTCTTGAAGGGTGTGACACTTCTGACCACTTGCAATAATGGGTGGAAAGAAGTATCATGAATTGTGTGGATTATTATGATTGATTCGGGTCAACGTCTCGATGGCTCTGTTCCTTTGTAAAACTGCACCTCGACATACTTAAAACCCCTTGACTTCTTGGTGGATTTTCTCGAAGCGACCACTCAAAATTTGATGTTGCACGCGTTGCTCAAGGCGAGGAACCAAATTCCAGCACATGCCTTGCTATTATATGTATATGCACTTTGCAATTTTGACATTATTAATCAAAATATACCTGCTAAAAACACACATTATCATATTAACTCAATCCCTTGAATCGTCTTCTCATCCGCACCTTGTGCCCATGAACCACTCATGTTATGCTCAGCGTAACATGGATGGCATGTCTATCAAATAGTAATTCTTTTAGCCTGGTCGCCTCGGTAACCAAATATACGGTAGTATTTTTTTGTTGGGTTACACGTTTGACCACTGTGACTTGTGGATTTTGGTCGGTGAATGTAGACCGTCTATATTATGTCCCTGGAGTACACAAGTCCTTGAAATTTGTGAGTGGACATTTCTGTCCTTACATCCTTGTCCACCGTGAGCCGATCTCAATACTTTTACGCCAGTCTGCCAAGGGCATTTTGGCCACCTGCTATGACCTCTTTTTTTTTGTTCTAGATGGCCTGTAGAAGTATCGCAAACTGTGCAATGTTTTGATACATTTTGGTAGGATTATCAACAAAACTAGACTTTTACTATCGCACCTAGATATTCTCAATACCCCCTAGCTTCTCGACAGAGCTCTCTAACGAAGCTATTCATGGCGCGACCTTACACGTAAAGCTCGGCTTGAGCACCAAGGACCCAACATATACCTCACTGTGATTATTGACATTGCATGCATGTACTCAACTTACTCGACACTGGCCATTGAAGTACACTTATTTCTTCATACAAAGTATCCATTCGTCCCCAGTCCTTGAACTGTCAATTGTCCCATACCTCATCCCTATGGACCACGTATGTTCTACTCAACGGAACACTTGGTATCACAGTGCACTGGCGTTGGAGGGATAGCCGATGCATTAAACACCAGGAAATGACCTTACACGAGTCTCCAGCTCATCTCTAGCATCCAGAAGATTGTCGTCCTCACGGAGATTACAATGAATATAGCAACCGCGATGAGCAATAGCAACCGGGAAAGAATCCAACAATGGAGGATCAGCAACGTGTGCACAACGACGCTCTCCGTACAACATAGGCAGCAGCAACTACTTTTGCGGTGAATGGCACGTCACCGATGAACACGAAGGCCAACAAGGTGATGGATCCCTCGGGCTCAACGAATCCTTCGCCCTTGCTGTTCCCGCCATGATGACACTATAGGCGGCACTAACCGACAAGTATGTTTTAACATGAAGTTGCCAGGACTTGAGAGCCTCGGAACTCATCTACTCCAATAAAGCAATGCGAAATTGGGGGATGTAGTGTGGCAGTGCCACACCGACCGGTCAAAGGAGCCACGTGGCCCGAGCGGGGTCACCTGGGACTGTGGACGGCGAGACGAGATGGCTTGAGAGTCGGAGACCCTCAAGCACCACGGTTTTGGCCTTGTCGGCCAAGGATTCTGTCAAATCCGTTACAGAGGAGCTTTGGATTTCCCGTGCCCAAGAAACATTGTTCACCAAGAGAAACATCCTACTCGTGAGTGAACCCTATATCCCACAGGCATTTCCAAAGTTGTCCAATCCTGCAAACCCGGAAGGACCAAAGGTCAATATGTGGCTAACGAGTTTGGAGGTCTACTTCGCCATTACACGGGTCAACAACATCAAGAAGAGCGTTGACCTCGTGGCCTCGCTTTTGGATGGTACAACTTGAAGTCGGTGGTACGATCTAAAGACCATCCAGTGGCGGCAGGAGACCTGAGAAGCTAAACCAATGGCTCGCGCCACTGCTCTTACATTGTCGACCGCAAGCGTAATCCATCTTGAGAAGATATATTCAATGCGGCATGACTCCTTCACCACACCTGAAACACGGAGCGACCTCGCGCATGCTACACTCATACACTTTGGAAACATGAACAAGAACTCCAATGTACGCTAAACTTCAACGCTTGCCTTAGTAATCTAACGTGGCAACGCGCACAGGACAATCTTACAAGATCATCACCGACAACGACCTCTTCCTTGACGAACTCTATTTCCAGTACAACAATGACCTCAAGCAAGGTATTCGGTTGATAATCGCCGGTTTTTACATGAAAGACGACCTTTTGCAGAGGTTCATTTCTGCTTATTGCATCGACAGTGCCAGTTACAATACTTCAATACAGGAATCCAACAGCTGGAGGCCCCAAAGCCACAAATCATAGAGTGGCGGAGGAAATTCACAACTGACAGAAACGCCCTCTCTGTTGGAGATTGACACAGTCGATCAATACGACCAATGGTTGTACTGAACTTGTAGGAAGCCGGGTCACATATCGTGTGATTGTCGGATATGGAATCAACAGGTCGGAGAGGGGGGAACCCATGGAGAGAAATGAGGAGTTGGATAATATCATGGAAAAGGAGTAGATGGTGAGACTCCTGTCTGGTCGAAAACACGTACGCCGACCGATTGCCAATCTGATTAGCTCACATCAACACAAAAGGGGATTCCTGACATTGCAAGGTTCGACGAAGGGTACGAGAACGACCAACTAGTGATACTGCTACGAGTACAACCGAGGGGTTGTCAAAGTCGCATGGAACGGTACCGACACTTTTGGACAGAGGATGATCTTGTTGTTTCCAGCAACGACATGGTTCGAAAGCTGGGTTTTTAGACCAAGATAGAGGTGTCTGAAGGAAGAGGCGTCGATGGACGACTGTAGATCCGTCCACTTTGCGAACCTCTTTGGCTATAAATCTGAGACCTGCATGATCTAACAGTGTGGAGGAATTGTCCAACTGGAAGCCACAAATTAGTTGGAAACCTAGGCAGCAGGTTGGGGCAGCAGCGTTGTTGATGCAGCGTGCGGGCTTCCACGTCAGAAAGCAGCTGAAAACTGAAAGTGACTGATTAGGAATAAAGAATGAGCAACAATGGGGGATCCCTCCAAGTTCTAGCCCCCCCCACTAGTGTAGACGTTATTACTCAGCTAACCAGCCAATCAGAAAATAGTGCTAGACCTATTTTCTGGCAGGCAGGGTTTTCCCGGTGAGCCATGCCAGACGCCCGACAGCCCAAAACCCGAGCGTCGTCCGTTTTGCCTGAAAACTGGACCATACCATAATACCGACGCTGCGAACGCAGTCGTGCGGTCAGAATCAGTTAGAAAAATAGCAGCAAAGAGTTATGGCTGCCTGAACCCGGGCAGTGCCTACGATAGTCAGTGACGCCAAGCAGGGCCACACAACAGGAGACATGGACCCTAGGCAAAGCATGACGATGCAGACGCAATGCCACAACCAGAAACAAAGATGGGTCCATGGAAACAACATATGCAGTGGCAGTGACCGCCGGCGGCCCGACTGCCGAGGAGGCCTGCCGAAGGAGCTGAGCGCATCGCCGGAGGGAGGAGGCTCCAGCGAACGGTGCGTGGGCCTCAGCACACGTCGGCTCCACCAAGCGCAACTCCAGCAGCGTCGAGTCTCGCTGTCAGTCATCTACACGTCGATGTACACAAGCCGAGAGGACACAACAGAGTACAATGAGAGATGCGCAAAAACCAACACTCCCCTATGACTCACAGGCGTAGTGCACATGTGTGGGCAGAGACACAGTCAACGACCAGACTCCCCCAGGCCACGCAGAGATGTAAGCAGGGACAAAGAGAGAGCAGCTCACGGATGCACACCGCCTGAACTCACAGCCTTCTTGAACGAGTCGCGCTTCAGTGCCTTGGTCAAGAAGTCAGCCAACTGTCGTGTTGTCTCAACCCACACGATGCTGATGCTGCCGTCATGCAATAACGAACGCACATAGTGATACTCAACGTTGATATGCTTTGTGCGTGTGTGATGCACGCCGTCATTGTCGGCGATGGCCATGGCTCTCTCATTGTCATAATGCAACGTGATGGATGCGACAGGCTGACGCAATGTGGACAACAAACGATGCAGTCACACACTCTCACAGGCGCCCGAGCCAAGAGCCACATACTCAGCCTCAGAAGTGCCACATGCAATGCACCCCTTTTTGCCAGTGCGCCAGGATACAGCTATGCCGCCAATCAAAAAGATCCAGCATGTGCGACTCTTACCGTCCAGACTGTCGGCCCAGTCACTGTCGGTGTATCCCGCCGCAACAGACGGCTGACGGCGGAACATGACACCTCGCCGAGGAGTCGAGACGACATAGCGTAATACTCGGATCGCGGCCTCGTAGTGGAGGTGACGTGGATCCTTAGAAAACTACGCCAGGAGGTTGACAGCAAACGCGATGTCTGGGCGCGTCGTCGTTGCCAGGAACAACAGTGACCCGATGACAGGCAGGTACGCGGTCACGTCAACTAGCTCCTCCACAACAGTTGGGTCAGGACTCTTCAGCTTCACCTTGCCATCGGGTGACATGGGTGAGGATGCGCTCGGCATGAGTGGCAGGTCCTCCGCAAAGCGGGTGGACAGAGTCTGCACATAGGCTGCCTGGTGGATGTGCAGGATGCCCTGGGAGTGATCATGCTCGAGCTCCATGCCTAGGAAGACTCTGGCAGATCCGAGATCCTTCATTTGGTAGGCGGCGTGCAGCAAGTCCTTGACACGCTGGATGGAAGCCGTGTCTGGCGACACAATGAGAAGATCGTCGACGTAAACCAGAACAGCGGCAAAAGTCTGGCCTCGCGGACTGATAAAAAGTGCGAGGTCAGAGGTACTGCGCTGGAGCCCGCCCCGAAGGAGCGTGCTGCTGATTTCTTGGTTCCAGCACCGAGGCGACTGCTTCAGGCCATAGAGGGCCTTACGTAGTCGCCAGACTCTCCCAATGCCGTCGTCGAAGCCTGGAGGCTGCACCATGTAGAGCTCCTCACCCTCTAGTGAGCCATGGAGAAACACGTTGCTCACATCCATCTGATACAGCTCCCATCCATGCTGGACGACCAGGTTGAAGAGCGCCCGACTAGTGGAGAACCGTCCAACTGGGGCAAAGATCTGGTCGTAGTCGACCCCAGGAATCTAGGCAAACCCCTTGGCTATAAGGCGGGTCTTGTACTTGTCCAAGGACCCGTCGGGCTTCCACTCGCGTCGAAAAACCCACTTGGCGCCGATGCCCTTCCGACCTGGAAGAAGGTCGACGAGGTCGTACACATGGTGCTGTCGGATAGCAGCGAGCTCATCGGCGTAGGCAGCGTCCCAGTGTGCAACCTCAGGAGAGGCTCGTGCCTCGCGCAGGGTGGCTGGGTCCTCCGGGCGTGCTGTGGAATAGACTGAGAGAGCGTGTGCATCTCGAGCCCCTGGTGGGATGCGCGCGAGTACTGCCACCACAACGTGCCGATGCTCGTGATGAAGCATGGCGTAGCCCAGTGCAGAGCCCGAGTAAAGGTCTGCAATGATGGCCGAGGTGGTCAAGCCGAGGGCCTTGGTGCCAGGGTCCCCACTCATGACCGTGGGAGTGGAGGAGACACGTGGAGCCACGGGGGATCGAGGCGCCACGGGGCGTGGTGCGACAGTCTGCGCGCTCACCGACGGTCTGGGTCGGAGGCTGTCGCCTGGGCCACATGTGTAGCGTGGCACGGCAGGAGATGGCACTGAGTTCGACGGGCCAATGGAGGCAGACGTGGTTGCTGGTCCAGTGGGGCCCGCAGATGCAACCGGGACAGTTGGCCCGGATGGGCCAGCGGACGCGACTGGAGCTGCCGACCCTGAGGGACTGGAGGACGCGACTGGGGCTGCTGGCCCGAAGGGACTGGCGGGCGCGTCTGGGGCTGCCGGCCCGGAGGGGCCAGCAGACACGACTGGGGCTGCAGGCCCTGAGGGACCAACGGACACGTGTGGGGCTGCCGGCCCGGAGGGGCCAGCAGACACGACTGGGACTGCCGGCCTGGAGGGACCAGCGAACGTGTCTGGGGCTGCCGGCTCGGAGAGACCAGCGGACACGACTGGGGCCGTGGGCCCGGAGGGGCCGGCAGACTCGACTGGGGCTGCCGGCTCAGAGGGGCCAGTGGACACGACTGTGGCTGCTGGCTCAGAGGGACCAGTCGACGCGACTGGGGCTGTGTCACTCAGAAGCGACAGGACGGAGGACGGGGCGGGCAGCCACACCACGACCACACAGCCCCAGACGCGAGCCGGGCTGAGGTCAGTGCGCTGACCGCACCAATGCTGGTAAGGCGTGGACTAGCGGGGAAGGGGACCGTGAGTAATCCGGTTCCAGACCCAGGTCATGTAGGCCATGGCTTCAAAGTAGAAGCCATCGGAGAGACCGGACTTGACCCGCATGGTGCGGACGGCGTCGGCCATGGTACGGTTCCACCGTTCAGAGACACCGTTTTGGGCGGGCGTGTAAGGCGCGGATGTCTCATGGTGGATGTCGTGTAAGGCAAGAAAGGTCGTGGCCTCACCCATGTACTCACCACCGTGATTGGAGCGAAAGCGGCGAAGAGAGTGGCCACACTCGCGCTCCGCAAGGACAAGCCAGTCCTGGATGGTACGGGCGACATTGCTCTTCTGCCGGAGGTAGAAGACCCAGCGGTAGCAAGAGTAGTCGTCAGTGAGGGTGAGGACATAGCGGCCGTGTTCGCTGACGGACTCGGTGGGGAGAGGGCCCATGACGTCCGAATGGACAAGGTCAAGAGGGGCGGACGCACGGGAGGAAGACAAAGGGTATGTGGACCGGTGCATCTTCCCCTGAGCGCAATCAATGCACTCACTGGGGCACGAGAGGGGGAAAGTCTCCGGGTCAAGGCCCTTGGCCGGCTGGGTGCGGAGCATGCTCTCTACGGCAGCAGGGTGGACGTGGCAAAGACGGTGGTGCAAGAGGGGAGTGTGCGAAGGAGAAAGTATGTTGGTGACAAACACATGGCCTGTGGCGGCCGACGGGGAGGAGACGGAAGGGGAGGAGGCGAGACATGGCACATGCCACAGGTTGCCACGGGCGGCGGCGTGCAGTACTACGAGACCAGACGGACGCAGCGACACAATGCCAACACCACGCGAGTGCACAACGTCCATGCTCATGCGGTCAAGTGCAGTGACGGACAGGAGGCTGAGCTCGAGACCAGGGACGAAGAGGACATCGGTTAGGAAGACGTTACCGGAGGACCACAAAAACGAACAACGTCAACACCACGGACAAGCAACACCTGCCCGAAGCCCGTCCGGACATCGGAGACATCACTTACAGGACCGAGCATACTGAAGGCCTCACGAGAGGCCATCATGTGATGCGTGGCTCTGGAGTCGATGATCCAAGTGTCAGCGGGGTCCTGGACCGGGGTCGCCAGATCGCTAACGGTCACATGGCATCAAGCAAGGGACGCAGATGCGGTGGAAGGAGGCGCAAACCGAGACTGCCAATTGTCAAGCCAAGCAACGTCGTTATAGGAAGGGGTAGAGGAGACCACGGGAGACGATGAGACAGACGAGGAAACGGGACACGACCGTAGGTCAGTTTCAGTAATGCAAGGCGGGGCAGGAGAGCAGGAGGTGATGCAACTCGCACTTCCCTGGGAAGGAGGATGCGTCAGGTCGAGCTGGAGCGCGGTGAACTGCTCCAGCTGACGCTCACGGGAGGACGGCCTGGGAGTGTAGACCGAGTACGGAGTGTCGGCACCGGAGCTCGGGTAAGGGAGGGACAGCGCCGATGACGGGAACGGAGGCACCGACGGCTGTGGATAGTACTGTTGCGATGCGGGTGTCTACGGGACTGACGGAGCTGTCGGAGTGGCGGAGTTGCTGGACGAGGGCGAAGTGTCAGGGCCAGCGGCAGTGACGGCGGTAGAGGCAAGACGACGCTCCCGCTGGCGATGCATGGTGGCAATGACGCGCGCCTCGTCCGTCGGGAGAGGGCACGTGTACCACCCGTGCCCGGGCTGGCCACAGTTGTGGTAGACCGAGCCACCACCGTTGGACCCGGCCGACGGCTGCTGCTGCTGCTGGTGCGGCGGACCCTTGCTTTTCTTTTTCCGGCTCTTCTTCTTCTTCCCCGACGACGATTAGGTAGTTGCGGCAGGGGAAGCGATGGCTACGGAGGCGACGGCAGGGGAGGCGATGGCAGGGGATGCAAGAGACTCCGTGCGATGGAGCTGGGACTCCAGTCGAGCTTCCTCAATGCGGAGGAAGAGCTCGTATGCCCTGAGCATAAGGGTGCCATCGTGGAGAGGACGACCTGGGGGTAGTGCAGGAAGACGTCCGCATATGCGCTGGTGGCACCGCGCTTGATGGTGAGGAGCGCGGACAGAGGGGGTGGGACAGATTTGCCGAGACGACGAAGGATGTCCACCGCCCGCTGCCAGTAGGCAGTAACCGTCTCTGTCTCCCCCATGTGCAGGGAGTTGAACTCCCGGAGGAGACGACTGATCTCAGCGTCGCTGGACAAGTGATGGGGCCGGGTGAGGACGTGCCACGCAGCTGTAGGGTCTGGGATGGCGCCAGTGGTGAAGTTGCCGAGGAAAGGCTCTAGGGCCAGGCGTGAAACTTGAGGGGCGACTAGGACGAGGGCACGGATGGCGCGACCAGCGTCATACAGCTGGTTGGCCTGGGTGGGGTCATAAGGGAGGGTGTAGTATGCCCACAGGCCCTCACCTTGCGCGCAGGTCCGGAAGTTGAGCTCCTAGCTCCGAAGCTGCTCGCCAGCCTGAAGCGACGGCTGTGGCGTCTCAAAGTCCTTCTGCCTACGGCCGGCGCCCAGAGTGGGGCCAAGGACGGAGGTCACTGTCTGCCGCTGGCACTGAGTCTGCTGCTGTGCTAGGTAGTACGTGGCAGCAGACACAACTACGCTGGTGTGCCCTGGAGGGATGAACGACGGTGGCGCACTAGTGGCAGTCTAGGAGGCTAAGGGCTGTAGCGCTGCAAGGAGCTGTGTCAAGGCGGCGAGCTGTTGTTGAAGAGCGGCGAGGGGATCAGGGTTGCCGCCAACGACACCTGTGGGCTGCTGCTGCTGCTGTTGTAATTGCTCCAAGAAAGGGGGGTTGGGGGTCCCCCAATAGAGGAAGACCCCTCCCCACCGGGGCTACCAGCCATGGTTAGGTGTCCCTTTGTTTTTTTTTGGTCTTTGTGTTGCTTATATCAGCAGTGGCTTGGGACGGTGGGAGTTCTATCCACCCCTTTGGTTGTCTTCCCCTTTCCCTTTCTCCCCCTTTTTTTGTTGATGATTTCAGCAGTGAATTCAACAGCGAGATGTCGACAGAATATCAGCAGCGGCGGTTGTTGGGGCCGCCGTTGCTGCTACTGTTGCTGCTACTGCTGCTGCTGCTACTGCTGCTACTGCTGTTGCTACAGCTGTTGGTGCTGCTATCGGTGTGGCTACTAGTGTTGCTGATGTAGGTGTTGCTGCTGCTGCTGCTGCTGCTATTGCTGATGTTGCGGTTGTGGCTGCTGATGCTACTGCTATTGCTGCGGGTGTAGTTGCAGCAGCAGCTTTAGTTGCTGCGGGGCTGCTGCGGCTGTTGTGGCTGCTACAGCAGCTAAGGTAGCTGATGCGGTCGCGGCAGAGAAGAAAATGGGATGGGGATTTTTGTCCTTCTCAGTTTGTTTGTTTTCTTGTTTTTTTTCTCTGTTTCAGTGGACAGCTGCCCGTTGTCTCCTGCGAGCAACGGGTTGATGCTCGCTGGCAGCAGCAAGCTACTACTCGCTAACAGCAGCAGACTGCTTCTCACTGCTCGCTCGCTACAGGCTGCGATTAGCAGCAGCCGCTATTGGCTGTTGCCAGCAGCTGCTTGCTATTGGTGCTGCTGCAGCTGGCTGCTTCTACGGCTCGCTGCTGCGGCTGTTGCAGCCCGTTGCTGCTGCTGCACACTGCTGCAGCTACTACGTGCTACGGCTGCTGCTCGCTGCTGCTGCAGGCTATTGCTACAGGTGACTGTTGCGCGCTGCTGCTGCTGCTACTGCTGCGAGCTGTTGTTGCGGGCTGCTGCTGCTGCGGACTGCTACGAGCTGCTGCTTCTACCTGCTGCTGCTACTACACGCAGTTGCTGTTGGCTGCTACTACCACTGCTCGCTACCATTGCCTGCTGCAGTATCCTGCTGCTATGTGCTGGTGCCAGTCACTGCACATGGGTGACGTTGCAACATGCCTCGTCCCCCACAGAAGTCAGACGCGGCCTGCCGCTCACCTCCTCGCGTCACACGTGGGGGTCAGTGCTGCCGAAAATTGTTGGCAGCATTTCCCTTGGCCCAGTGGCCGTGGGAAAAAATCTGACGCCGCCACGAGGCGGGTCAATGCTGCCGGAAAAAATCCGGCAGCATTTCCCCTACGTTGGCGCATATGGGGGTCCGCCGGCGTTGTCTGGCACCTGTACGCCAGTCTTCTGCTGCTGCTACTACGCTCTCGCTCTGATACCAAGCTGGAAAACCTAGGCAGCAGGTTGGGTGTTGGGTTTGTGTACCACACGGTGACCTCTGGCCTCGTTGCACACTCACCTCACTGACGCAGGTGACTAACTGGAGAGAGACAACCCTTGCTGGCTGCTACTCCGTGGTGGCATGACTTCACGGCGAGCCTCACAGCCGGGCATCAGTACAAGTCTCACGGGTCTTTGGCTGGCGTGCATGTGTGCACACACATTTGCCTCGGGTTCACACTCTGGCCTGTTCTTTGGCATGTTTTTCCTCCAGTGACCTACTTGACAGGTTGCAACTTTTAGTGGGCAGTTTGGTTCGGTTCTGTGAACGTGGGAGAGAGCGTGCGAGATCGAGCTCGTTGCTCACTAGCTCGCTCCCTCCCCACCCGACGGCTACCACTTCGTCGCGTGTTACCCGTCGTTCTGTGTTCGTCGTTCACTTACTTCTAACTTCCACGCAAACCTCCATTGCCGACCATTGTTGCTTGGTGTCTTCCTTGCACGAGCCCAGCTGCTGCTTGCTTGCCTAGCACAGCAGCCTACTGGTATCAGAGCTGCGTGGAAGCAGGAAGACGCATTGAAGCGCCGTCCCTTGATTCTGGGACGACTTCGCGGCAGGCCCTCTCGCCGCCGCACCCCAACCATCTCGCCGCCGCCCTCTCGCCTCGCTCCCGCACACTACCCAGGCCTAACCCTTAGGCGGCACTGGGAACACCTAGGTTGACATCCGTACTTGACGGATTACTGCCCACGCGAGAAAAGGGGAAAAGGGGGGGGCTGCCGTGCTCGACGGATCGCCACCGTCTGGCCTGGCGGAGTGTCGCCTACAAGCTGCACCTCTACAGCCCAGGTCCTCTGCACCTCTGCACCTCTGCCGTACTCCAGATCCTCCCCAACCCACGGCCTAAGCAGCAGCAAACACTGCCGCTGCCCTTACTCAGTCGTGCAGCAGCCCTCCGAAAAGCAGCAGTAGCAAGCAGTAGTGTGGCACCTTGCAGCGGCCGCGATGGCTGCTGCTTGCTTGTCTAGCTCAGCAGCAGCATCGGCGCCTTGCAGCGGCCGCGACAGGCAGCATTGCAGCAACTGCACGCACGCTGCCGTGCCACAGGTTTTTGCGCAGCAGCAGCAGCGTCGGCACCTTGCAGCAGCAGCAGCATTGGCACCTTGCGGCAACTGCAGCAGGTAGCAGCGTCAGCACCCTGCAGCAGCAACAGCATCGGTGCCTTGCCGCAACAGCAGCAGACAACATTGCAGCAGCAGCCCGCACACTGTTGTGTCACAATCTTTCGTGCAACAGTAGCAGCAGCGGCACCTTGCAGCAGCAGCAGCAGCAGCAGCAGCAGCAGCAGCAGCAGCTACGTTGTCCACCTCCATGGCCGCAGCGGTGGTGGCGGCTGCCCGGCAGCATCCTCTCTGCAGCAGTGTTGGAAGCTGTCGCGCGCGCCCCACCGTGGTGGTGCACGCCAAACTGGCTTCCTCAACCGTGCTAGGTGCGGCATCGCGCGGGGAGCACCACGAGGAACGACTGGCGCGTCAGCCCCCGCCTTCGCTGCCGGCTACGCGACAAAGCTCGGTAAGCCCTCCCTCCCCTGGTGCCTCTGGGGGGATTGAGCAGCCGCACAACACCTCTACTGCATCGCCACTTGCAACTTGGCGTCAAGACGTGGTAGAGCTCACTCGCACCTTCACACGTACCGCGTCCGCCGTGATAGACACGGCAGCTGCAGCTGCTGCTACCTTTGCCGCCGCAGCTAGAGCAGCACGCGCCCCTGCATCAACGTCAGCTGGCTGTGCCGCTGAGTCCTACACTGAAGCGGCCGTTGTAGCTGGACCGTTGGCTGCGGCAGCTGCTGACATTGGGACACAGCTAGCGGCAGCTGCATCAGTTGTGGCGTCTGCAACAACTTCTGCAGCTTCTGCTGTATCCGCTGCAGCTACCGCCATTCGCACCTCCACAGCCGTCGCTGTTGCAGCATCCGCATCTGCACCCTCTGACATCACCACACTCGTCACAGCGGCCGTCGTTGCAGCGGCGATCCTTCCTACCGTTGGTGCCGCCTTCACCACAGGCTGCCTGTCACTGATTTTGCCGGTTGCATCTTGCGTCTCTGTGCTCTCCGCTGCAGCTGCTTCCATTGTCCCGCCTGTCCTTGCTCTTTTGCGCAGCCCCTCACATGCCTCGTGAGGTATCCTGGTCTGCAAATCCCTTCTCCTGCCCTCTGTCTTTTTTTCTCTGCGGTGGCTTGTCTGTGTGACTTGGGTCGGGCTGTCTTGCAGCACATATCCACCGTGCCTAAGGCATTCCCAGTTTTCCCACGCCCACTGGGGCCGGGGAAACTCTGCCGAAATTTTCTCGGCAGGGCCCATTAGTCGTCACCATGCCTGGTGACGATGAGTCGGTCATAGCAGACCTTCAGCGCCAGCTGGCCCTCGCTCGCGACGCTCAGCGCGATGCTGAAGAGCGCCTCAAAGTCGCGAATGATAATCGCGCCGCCTTCGCAGATGAGGTGGCTGCGCTTGTGCTCAAGCGGCTGCCTGCTGCCTCTGTCCTGCCCGCTGGCTCCTCTGCTGGCGCCGGTGCCGGTGTCTCTTCCACCCCACCTGGTGCTAACTCTGCTGCCTCTAACCCTGCTGTCACCCCATCTGCTGTCNGCGGGGGAAACTCTGCCGAAATTTTCTCGGCAGGGCCCATTAGTCGTCACCATGCCTGGTGACGACGAGTCGGTCATAGCAGACCTTCAGCGCCAGCTGGCCCTCGCTCGCGACGCTCAGCGCGATGCTGAAGAGCGCCTCAAAGTCGCGAATGATAATCGCGCCGCCTTCGCAGATGAGGTGGCTGCGCTTGTGCTCAAGCGGCTGCCTGCTGCCTCTGTCCTGCCCGCTGGCTCCTCTGCTGGCGCCGGTGCCGGTGTCTCTTCCACCCCACCTGGTGCTAACTCTGCTGTCACCCCATCTGCTGTCCCTCCTGCCGCAGTCTCCCACCAGCATGACTTCTTCTCCTAGCCTCCTGTCTTTTCTACTGGACTTGCTTTCTCTTTGTGGGAGACCCGGTTTAGTGCCTGGGCTCAGGGAGAACGTCTTTGGGAATACTACTTCCCTGCCACACCTTCCTTCACCCCTGTCGGTGACGAGTCTGCTCGCGCTGTCTGCGCCCTTATTGCTGCTGCCCCTGAGACACTCGTCGACGAGGTTGGCACTTACAATGCTAACCCCGCTGTTCAGCGTCTGGCTGACCCAGTCGGTGCGTACACCATGCTTCGTCGCCGCATGACAGTCACAGGTCAGGCGGCACAAAGTGCTCTCACCGTTCAGTTCAACACGCTCTTAATGCGAGCGGACGAGTCGGCCGACGCCTATTGGGCACGCGGGCTCAAGTTGCTTCGCGAGCTTGATAAGGCCGCACCAGGTCAGCTGTCAGCTGTGCACACCATGGTCAACGGGTTAATCCTCGAGCTGTCCGACCTTCTCGGCGATGTCAAGGCAGACGAGCTGCAGCGTCTTGCCTCCCAGCCTGTTCCACCCGATTCCCCTCCAGGCGTTGGTGCCCTCTTGGACTTTGTCGCTGATAGGCTTGCAGCGTGGTGGACGAGCCTCCAAAACAAGCGCCTTCACCGCACTGCAGTCGCAGGGGTGGCCGCCGTCTCCATTGCCACCTCCACTTCTTCCTCCGCTGCTACATCGGCCTCGTCTCCATCCTCTTCTTTTTCCTCTTCTACCTCTACGGCCACGGCCCTTGCATCCCAGGGTCGTGGACGTGGACGCGGGCGTGGGCAAGGCAAGGGGAAGGGCAAATCTGCTGCGTCGTCTCGTGTTCTTGGTGAGGTGGTGTGCTGGAACTGTGGCTCCTCTGAGCACTCCGCTCGCAAGTGCCCTGCACCCCCTGACGACGTCCGCCTCGCACGCGCCATGCATGCTCATTGGGCGCGCACCAGCGGGCCCTCCTCTTCTTCTTCCGGTGTCAGCTCCAGCTCCAGCTCCAGCTCTACATCATCTACTAGTTCCTCCCCAGCTCAGGCCTACCCCACCGCCGGTGTCACCGGCGTCCATCCGCCTGTCCTCTACCCTTGGGGCTGGCCGCCGCCCTATGGAGCGCCCGCCTTCGCGGGCTCACCTTCCTCGGCCTACGTCCCTCCTTCGTGGTTCGCCTCTCCCTCGAGCGCGCCTGCTCCATCGTCTGCAGCCTCTGTCAACAGCGAGCGCCAGCTGGAGCAGTCTCTCCTCCAGCGTCTTCACCTTCGTGATCAGGGAGGTGAGAGTGTGTCTTCGTTGGCCAGAGGTCTTTCCTGTCAGACTAACACAGTCCTTCGTGGGGACCCCCCCGGTCACGTCCTTGGGTTGCCATCCTCGTTTGTTCCGTGGGTCAAGCACTGGCAGTCTGTCGTTCTCCCTCGTTGTCTTGCTGCCTGTGCCTCATCCCCGCCCTCCGTCGGCACTGTTGCCACCTGTGGCGTCCTTCTCCATGTCCGTGTCTCTGGTGGCCTCTGGGTCCTTGACTCCGGAGCCACTCATCACATGACCTCTGTTTGGTCCGCTTTTGTCTCCTTGGATCCTGTCGGCTCTGTTCGCTTTGTGCGCACTGGTTCCGGCCAGCTCCTTCCCATCCAAGGCGTTGGTGTTGTCTGTTTTGTCGGTCCCGGTGGCGTGCTGTTTCTGCCTGACGTTCTGTTCGTGCCTTCGTTGGAACTCAGCCTGCTGTCAGTGACGTCCCTCGACGATCAGGGCATGGATTTCTCTGCCAGTCAGGGCGTGGGCACTGTCCTTCTTCGCTCTTCTGGTCGCATCGTCTTGCGGGGGGTTAAGTGTGCCAAGCTGTATCGTGTTCCCCTTCATGCCCCCTCTGCACCCGCTGTTGGCTTGTCCCTTGCTCACGTCGCGCCTTCCCTTTCTCCAGCTGATATCCAGATCTTGCATCGCCGCCTTGGCCATGTGCACACTGATGCTGTCACTAGCATGCTTCGTCTTCAACCCGCTGTTGGCTTGTCCCCTTCCACCTTCCCTGCGCCATGCCCTTCTGACTGCCTGGACTGTGCCCAAGGCAAGATGCATCGTTCACCCTTTGCCTCTTCGGACTCCCAGTCCGATCATCCTCTCGATCTTGTTCATGCCGACGTCATGGGGCCTCTTCCCCATGACTTTCTTGGGGGGGCCGGGCGTTACGTCCTGTGCCTCACTGACGAATTTTCCCGTTTCCGTTGGATCTTTGCTCTCGTCAGAAGAGTGATGTTGCTTCTGTCATCGCGTCGTGGCTCGTTCAGGCTGAACGTGCGTGTCAGCGTTCACTGCGCGTCTTTCGTAGTGATCGTGGCGGTGAGTTCCTTGGACCCACTGCCCAATTTCTTGAGTCCCAAGGGGTGTGTCTGGAGACCTCGGCTCCCTACACACCCCAGCAAAACGGAGTTTCTGAGCGTTGGAATCGGACCCTTGCCGATGGTGTCCGCACGCTTCTGTCTGAGTCTGGGCTCTCCCCTCTCTTTGCCTTTGAGGCCATGAGCTATATGACCTGGGTGTGGAATCGCGTCCCTCACGGTCCTCTTCCCCGCACCGTTACGCCCTTTGAGCGTTGGTACGGCTCTCGTGCTGACCTCCGTCTGGCTCGCATCTGGGGTAGCATTGCGTCTGTCTGGCTCCCAGAGGATCTCCGCGACAGGAAACTCTCCCCGCGTGGACGTCTCTGCCCCTTCTTGGGCGTTTCCTCCCAGTCGAAAGCGTGGCGCTTCTGGGACTCAGAGCGTTAGCGTGTCGTTGAGTCTCGGGATGCCTTGTTCTTCGAGTCCGTGTTTCTCCGTGACCTCGATCGTCACTCGTCCGCTACCTCCCTGCTTCCGCTCTCTCGGTTGCGGGGGGAGGTCGGCCCTGTAGTCCCATCTGCCCTTGCCGTCCCTACTGCTGTCCCGTCTCAGCAGCCTTCACCCTCGGAGCGTTCTTCAACGGCCGACACTGTGACTCCACCATCCTCTGACGCCCCCCCGTCGGTGTCATCTAGCTCGCTTGGAGCTGCGTCATCCCCTGTGGTGTCCTCATCTGAGTCCTCATCTGCTGAGTCCGTCTCTCTCGCACCTTCTGCTGCGTCCCCATCCAGTCCATTCACTCCAGTCGTGCCCAGTCCACCCACTGCTCCTCCACGCCCTGCCCCCATCGAACCTTTTGTTCGTGGCGGCCGTCTGCGTGCGCTTCCCTCTCGCTCCTCTAGTGCTGTAGCGCCCTCTGTTCAACCTTCGCAGACCTCGTCTGGACAGTCCCCAGCGCTGCCTACTGGTATGGACGCCCTGGGCCTAGCCACAGGAGTTGTGCATCCCAGCTCTGTCCTTGGGTACACACTGCTCACATCCGAGCATGAGCGTGCGCTCGAGGCCGCCATCCTTGGGAGCATTGCCGAGGGCAATGCAACGGTTGTCGCCCTGCCGCAATTGCCTGACCCGACCACTGTTCGCCAGGCACGGGTAGCACCCGACTCCCAGTAGTGGGAGGCTGCCATGCGGGACGAGCGGAGAGCCCTGGATGACCACGCCGTATACGAGCTGGTCGATCTCCCACTAGGCCACAAGGCGATCGATGCCCGCTGGGTCTTCCGTCGTAAGTACAAGCCTAACGGCGAGCTCGACAAGTACAAGGCCCGACTTACAGCAAAGGGGTTTTCTCAAGTCCCCGGCGTTGACTTTGACGAGACTTTTGCTCCCGTCGGACGCTACACCACAGCTCGAGCCCTCCTGAGCCTTGTCGCACACCACGACTGGGAGCTCGAGCAGATGGATGTAAACAATGCCTTTCTGCACGGTCGGCTGGATGAAGAGATTTACATGGTGCAGCCTCCAGGGTTCTCTGACGGCACCAATCGAGTTTGGAGACTGCGAAAGGCCCTCTATGGCCTCAAGCAGTCACCACGGTGCTGGAACCAGGAGATCACCTCCACCCTGTAGAAGGGGGGATATCGCCGGAGCACAGTGGATCCCTCCCTCTTTGTCACTCCACGGTCGGCGCCCTTTGCTGCCATCCTCGTGTACGTCGATGACCTGCTTATTGCGTCCCCGAGTCGCGAAGCTGTATCAACTGTGAAGTCCCTGCTGCAGTCCACGTACAAGATGAAAGACCTGGGTCCAGCTCGCGTGTTTCTTGGCATGGAGCTTGAGCGTGACCGTGCTCGTCGTGTTCTCCACGTCCACCACGTACGTCAGGAGCCTGGGGGAGCGCTTTGCCTCCCTGCTTGAGTCTGTCCCCACTGCCTCAACACCGATGACGCCCGCCGGGCAGAGGTTGTTGAAAACTCTGGACGTGTCAAAGCTGGGGGAGACAGTGGACGTGACCGACTACCTGCGGGTCATAGGGTCGCTCATGTACCTTGCCACCACTACCAGAGCAGACGTAGCCTTTGCTGTGAACTTCCTTGCGCAGTTCTCACAGTCGCCACGTGCACGGCACATGGAAGCCGCACTGCGTGTTGTGCAGTATGCACTCTCCACTGCCCAAGTTGGTCTGTGTTACTGGGCGCAGCCGTCAGTGGTCGTTGATGGGTACACTGACAGTGATTGGGCGCATGACACGGATGCACGCAGTCGCACTGGCTATGTCTTCCTTGTTGGTGGGACTGCGATCTCCTGGAAGAGTGGCAAACAAGGTTGTGTTGCACGCAGCTCCAGTGAGGCAGAGTATGTCGCTCTTGGTGCTGGAACCTGTGAGAGTGTCTGGTTGTGTCGTTTGTTGCAGCAATTGCGTGTTCCCATTCGCTGCATCACCTTGCGCTGCGACAACCAAAGCACAAAGGCTATTGCTGACCATGATGGCATGCATCACACTCACACAAAGCATATCAATGTGGAGCATAATTTTGTACGTGAGCGTGTGGCTGCAGGCGATGTTCAGATTGTATGGGTCGACACCCGACAGCAACGTGCAGACTTCCTCACAAAGGCACTTAGCCGCAATGTCTTCAAAGCAGCAATTCACGCTGGTGGTTTGTTATGTCCTCGTGATCCTCCTGGTTGATCTGTTGTGCCAGTGCCTGTGTACAGTCTTGTGTCGTGTCACTTCTCGTGACGTCGGTGTAGTGCCTGTTGTGCCATTGTGCAAGTCGGCCGTGGGTCATGGGGGAGTGTTGGGTTTGTGTACCACACGGTGACCTCTGGCCTCGTTGCACACTCACCTCACTGACGCAGGTGACTAACTGGAGAGAGACAACCCTTGCTGGCTGCTACTCCGTGGTGGCATGACTTCACGGCGAGCCTCACAGCCGGGCATCAGTACAAGTCTCACGGGTCTCTGGCTGGCGTGCATGTGTGCACACACATTTGCCTCGGGTTCACACTCTGGCCTGTTCTTTGGCATGTTTTTCCTCCAGTGACCTACTTGACAGGTTGCAACTTTTAGTGGGCAGTTTGGTTCGGTTCTGTGAACGTGGGAGAGAGCGTGCGAGATCGAGCTCGCTGCTCGCTCGCTCGCTCCCTCCCCACCCGACGGCTACCACTTCGTCGCGTGTTACCCGTCGTTCTGTGTTCGTCGTTCACTTACTTCTAACTTCCACGCAAACCTCCATTGCCGACCATTGTTGCTTGGTGTCTTCCTTGCACGAGCCCAGCTGCTGCTTGCTTGCCTAGCACAGTAGCCTACGTTGGGGCAGCAGCGTTGTTGATGCAGCGTGCGGGCTTCCACGCTCGTTGCTTAAGTCAGCTGCCCCCTCAGTCTGCTGCTCTAGAGTCTGAGTCTGGAATCTCTGGGTTTGTTACTCAGAAACGCGTGCGCCAGTGTTACCGCCAGAAAGCAGCTGAGAACTGAAAGTGACTGATTAGGAATAAAGAATGAGCAACAATGGGTGACCCCTCCAAGTTCTAGCCCCCCCCACTAGTGTAGAAGTTGTGACTCAGCTAACCAACCAATCAGATAATAGTGCTAGACCTATTTTCTGGCAAGCAGGGTTTTCTCGGTGAGCCCTGCCAGACGCCTGACAGCCCAAAACCCGGGCGTCGTCTGTTTTGCCTGAAAACTGGACCATACCATAATACCGATGCTGCAAACGCAGTAGTGCAGTCAGAATCAGCTAGAAAAATAGCAGCAAAGAGGTATGGCTGCCCGAACCCAGGCAGTGCCTATGACAGTCAGTGACGCCAAGCAGGGCCACACAACAGGAGACATGGACCCTAGGCATAACATGACGATGCAGACGCAATGCCACAAACAAAAACAGAGCTGGGTGCATGGAAACAGCATCTATAGTGGCAGTGACCGTCGGCGGCCCTTCCGCCGAGGCCTGCCGATGGAGCTGAGCGCATCGCCGGAGGGAGGAGGCTCCAGCGAATGGTGCGTGGGCCTCAGCGCGCGTCGGCTCCACCAAGCGACGCTCTAGCAGTGTCGAGTCTCGCCGTCAGTCATCTGCACGCCGATGTACACAAGCCGGGAGGACACAAAGAGTACAATGAGAGATGCGCGAAAACCAACAAAATTCATCATTGGATAATATTTTATGTATCGGCACAATTTACGGCTGAAATGGAGTTGCATATCAATCTACTTGGGCATTAATGGCAGGAAAGGAAAGCTAACTCTTGTCGAGTGACCCACGATGCAGCGACGTTAACTAGAGGTAGTTGAGGTGGAAGCATTTGAGAAAATCGTAGTAGTCACAAATTGCCATCTGATATCCCTTGACGTGGCCAAGAGATACCAGGAACATGGAGCTCAAGCGTGGCTAGTCCACGTGGGGACAATGAAAGTGGAAGAAGATGCAACTGTCAAGACGACCACATCGGCCTTGACACCTGAGAAGTTTGTAGTTGTGTGGGATGGGATTTCACCATTTGTTCAGGGATTTTAAGGGGTTTTTCTCGGCGGAATCCCAATAGTTACTTCTGAAACAAAACGTCGATCACTACATGGACTGAAGTCCGATAGAAGACCAACTATGAAAGGCACCTATTCAGTGGACGACTACGAGCTGATTGAACTAAAAAAACAGCTAGACGAGACGCTCAATCAAGGATTTGGTAGACCTTCCACATCATCACATGCGACACCTATACTTTTTGTGAGTAAGACAACAAGAGATTTGGGTGTACATGGACCACTGGGCATTAAACGACACCACCACCAAGAACTGCTACTCTCTTGTGCGAGCAGACAAACATTTCAACCTACTCCGCGGGTACCAAAACTATAGAAAAATCAACCTACACATCGGCTATCATTAGATCGGCATATATGATAAGTGTTGGTTTTTTCGTATCTCTCATTGTGCTCTGTTGTGTCCTCCCGGCTTGTGTACATCGGCGTGCAGAGGACTGACGGCGAGACTCGACGCCGATGGAGTGTCGTCCGGTGGAGCCGACGCACGCTGAGGTCTTCACGCAGTTCGCTGGAGCCTCCTCTCTCAGGCGACGCGCTCAGCTCCATCGGCAGGCCTCCTCGGCGATCGTGCTGCCGGCGGTCATTGACACCGCATTTGCTGCTTGCATGCATCCAGCGCGTCCCATTGCGTCTGCATCGTCATGCACTGCCTAGGGTCCCAGTTGCAGGTTGCATGGCCCTGTTTGGCAGCATAAACCGCTGTGGGCACTATCTGGGTTTAGGCTGCCATAACTCCTTGCTACTATTTTTCTAGCAGATTCTGACCGCACGGCTGCGTT